>JAOTQE010084411.1:0-12217 GCA_025631205.1 Nesometra sesokonis
GGAATTGGATTACCACCGATTACATCACAACCGATCGCAATGCGATATTTGCAATGGTAGTCTGAATAGGGTATAAGCCTCTGAAGAGGGTAAAAATACTGTTTTAATCGTTTTTAGCACTCACCATTGTCAACAATCCTTAGATTTTTCTGGTTTCATCACGGAAGGTATGAGGCAAATAAAATTTCCAGAAATTCATTTTCGTTCTACACTGCCCCCAGTAAAACAGTTGTATTTGAGAGAAAATTATTTAAAATATTACCTAGTAACAAGGAAAATGACTGTGCCCAGTATCAAGTTTTGTTTGGCAAGCTGTTCATTTCTGTGACTAAGTGGATTTCATTTTGTCCACCTAATAAATTAAACTAAACTAGTAGAATTATGGTTGACTTTTTATTCCTTATATAATTATAAAAACTAACACTAGGGAACAAACTAATACAAATTAATTAAAATTAATCAGTAAATTTTCAACCAAGGACAATTTTGGTGTGATTATTTGAATGAATTAGAAGGTCAAATTTGTTTCACAAGCTGAAAGTATAATTCATTTTCTATCACTCTTTGGATGTTTTTGGTACACGTTATGTACAAACTTTGGCTGTTTATAACATATTACTTTTCTTGTAAATATCTGCAGGCTCATGGAATGGTAGCATGTCAGATTGAACAAATTTAATAATTACAAACAGTGTGAAAGTAAAAATTGCCTACCTTTCTTAATAATAATCAGATTCAACACGGACAGATTAGAATCGACAATGCATCCTCGCACAGATTTTCGTTTCCTCTCTCCCTTTCGGCGTGGGCGGTAGCAGGATTGCCCCTTCTTGAGTAGGAGACGTACTCTGCCTGGGCTCAACACTCCCTGCTTCATCGGGAAACCTTGCTTGTCGTTACCACCACCAATCCTGACAATATAACCCTACAGATATAAAAAAAAGAAAGCAATGTTCATTCATCTCTGCATTTATAAAAATTTACTATCCATAACAAATGTCAACTCCATTGAACTTTTAGGTTGTAGGGGTTTCAATATGCGAGGTGGCACCATAAAATAAGTCATGTTAGTACAAAAAGTCAAAATTTAGTTATTATATTCTGATAGACGATTTTATAAGCTTTAAATTGGTTTTTAAATGATGTTCATAGCTTATGTATAACCAGAGAAAAAAAAATCATTTTAAAACATAGGTGTATGAAATCACACTTTGGAGAAAATCAACTTTAAAGATAGACAACTGTTGACTTCCTGTATGTTTTTTCATTGATTTTGAAAAACAGAGTTTACAAAATTAGTTCCAGAAAATGTTTGTTGTAAATAAATATAAACAGGATGTTTTGAAAATTCACTTATTTGGTTTGAGTCACATTTTTGTGGCTCAAACGATGGGTTGATAGATCTTATGAAGTTGCGGCTCCCCATTTGTAGAACAGATTACCTCTTGACATAATATTGAGTTCGTTGACTGCTTTGTTTAAACGAGCTTTAAAGGCACATCTGTTCCTTGATGCTCAAGGAAATTAATTTAAATTGAATTAATTTAATTTTTTAGTTCTTTTAATTTGTTTAGTTGGATGCCCACAAAACTGAGAACACCTGGGAGTTATGTATTAGCCGATCTTTGCACCTTAAATTGCTGGTAAACAGTGATGTGGGTTTTGGTCATTTTTCTGGTAGCCTTAGATTTAAAGGATAAGCTTTGTCATGGTTTTCACTAGTGCCTTGAAGACTACAGTGAAGATGTGCGCTCAATAAATTTTATTATTATTATTATTAAAATATTTCTGTTTACACTCACCTTCCATTCATCACCAAGATGCTCACATGACATCTCATGAGCCATACGCTTGTCAAAGAACGGTCTTAATTTGTTGATGTCATCCACTTCAATGAGCTTCTGACAGCCTGTGGCTGGGTAGCTGATATTCAGCTAAAAAAACAAAACCACCAAAATATGTCAGCAAGTTTATTTTTAAAATACAAATTAGGGCTTAAAGTTCACCAGAGCACCACCAGCAATAAGTCATTTCACGGTTTCAAATGCGCATGCACTGATTAAGGTCAAGTGATAAAATGATGCGCAACAATCATCTTCTTTTCAATAAGAGCCACGCGTCGTTTTATTACTTGACCCTGATAACGCACATGCGCAGTCGAAACCGTGAACTGGTGTATTGGTGTGGAAGGAACCATTTACCGCTGCAATAGGCCACCAGTCAACAGCAAAATTTTACTGTAAGAGATCATACTATTTCGAAAAAATGGCCTACAAAAAAAAATTATGGGAGCTTTTTGCATTAGGAAAATTTTAAGGAAATTTGAGCCCTGAAAAAGCAGTAAAAACTAGAAATACTTCTAAAATACTTTTCTTACAGATTTCACCCTCTATAAAATATCTGAAAATTATTATCAGGGTCCACACATTCAGTATATAATGATACTCGTCCATAACACATTCACTCCACCACCCCTTACCCCCACCAACCCCCCAACCCAAAAAAAAAGGAATTCTAACAGGTTTTGTTTTCTAAAATGCTAACTTCACTGAGCTTCTTCTTCAGGCTGGGAGTAGTAAAAAAATAATGGCATATATTTTGTTTAACAGTACTGTGATTCAACTGCAATTCAAGGAAAATAATTAAAAACAATTTTTCTTCCAAAAAAAAAATGAATACATCTTTGCTATCTGAACAAAAATTGCCTCTAAGCTTAGGCTAGGCCAATAAATTATTGACACGGTTTGTTTTTAAAGAATTAGTAGGCTTGTGTAGCAGTGTTTAGCCTAGGCTCATTCACCCAAACACTGTTCTGCCTTAGAAAGCCCACAGCAGAGCAGACCAAACTCGTCTTGCAAACTGAATGGCCATGCATTTCTGAGGATACAAATATTATTCATCAATATATTAGTCTCGAATTATGTCTGATGACATGTGCAATTACAAACCATTCATGATACTAGTACTAATGACAAGTGATCGGGCCCATTCCTTGGACGATCAGGATCAAATTAATTGGGTCCGATCGTCCATTACAATAAACCCCATCTTGGGCTTGATTGTTAATTGGGTCTGACCTTTCCAACCTTTTATTGGTTGGAAAAGTGGACCTTTGGGAAAAACAAATAAATATTATTCAAAGTTTTGGGTTTCGTAAGCTAAAAAATGATGTTTGGAATGACATGTTAATAATCACCAAGTTGGTCAGGGAAGATCGGCCACATACGGAATGCCATATAGCTTGTTCAAGTTCAAGTAAATATCTTGTGGACAGGAACGTAAGATGTATAGACCATTTCGGCGGCAATGTGCTTTCGTACACCAACCTTAACCTCTCAATCATTTAAGGTTGGCGTACGAAAGCACATTATCACCGGCCTATTCATCAACATTATTACATTTGAAGTGAACATGATTGTGGAATTGTTGATTGTCGATGACTTTAATTGAGCAAATAAACTAGGTCAGGTCATGACTGTATTGTATTGTTGTAAGGGCCTTGGGTTGGTAGGCTTCATTCATTCATTAACATGATACCATAGTAGGCCTAGGGCCTATTCATCTTCAAAAACGAACTTAAGATAAGATAAGATAATATTTATTGGTCCAAAACGCATTAGGATACAGATTGGAAATTTGATTTCCATTGGCATGTATACAAATATAACAAAACTTACAATACAAGTTTAAAACGACTAAAAACACTTGAAAGTACACAATGTACTTATGATTCAAACCGGCGAACTGTGTGGACTTATGACAATACACATCCTCTGAAAGGAGAATTTAATTACAATAGGTCCGGCTTAAGGTTATGTGTGCCAAGCTCTCACCATGATCGTCACAGAAATTCATTTGTACCAAATGCTATACACTTATTAGGAAACAATTATTGTTAAAACAAAATAAATTTGGGTTGAAATGGAACAACGCTAACGGCGTTCCAGTTCCTAGGCCTAGGAATGGTTTCATTGGCTGCGGCCGATTTACGTGAGCGTCGGCAACCTAAAATTCAACTAAGGCCCTAGGCCTAGCCCTAAATGAAATCACGGACAGATCGTCTCTAGGCCTACGTGACCCCAATCGTCTACCCTCCCACCTAAGGCTTGTAGCAGGACTAAACCCTAGCGTACCTCTGGAAAACTACTAAAGCACAGTGCCTGGACGTGCGAGCCGCTAGCCCCTGCCTATAGACAGCCTATATTATAATCCGTAACATCTTCATTGATATAGCAATAGGTTGAATATAATTTTACAATTATCACATGGCAATATTATTATTGTTATATATTTGTTCGCTATTTTTCAATTTTCATGTCTAGATTATGATTTTTATGAGTAATTATTCCCACCTTCATGATTGCTGTTTTAGACTTTCAGCACAACCACATAAAGAGACCTTTGACCCGGAAAAACACGTTGAGTTCCAGCGCCCTCTATACTTATCTGGAAAGGCAAAACTTGCCAAACTCCAGATCATGACTTGGAAGCTCAGATGAACCTACAAATATTCTATAGGCCTACTTGGCTATATAGAGCCTCTGTAGGCAAACATTTAATTTTGACATTTTAGATCTGTTTCAGACATTTTTTTAAAACTTGAAATGTAAAGCATCATAAAAAATTGATTGAAGGAGTAGGCCTAAAATCTACTGTAGGCCTCAGACTGATTGTTAGTGTGAACATTCTCAAGAACCCCAGTGTGACTGTATAAAACAAATCAGTTTCTATGTCTATGGGTCCCTCTTTTTAAATGATAAAAGGGTTTTTCGATATAAGTCTGCAAAGACGTAAAAGGTAAAAAGATAAACTCATTATAACAGCATGTATAGGCCATAATTTTTAGACACACATCGATTCATCACAAACACTTTTAAGTGTTTAAAAATACATTTTATTATTATTTAATTAGGCTTAAATCGTTATATTGCTCTTAAAGTCCTACCGACCTAAGATTTTGAGAATCAGTATTGGGCATTTTTTATTTTCAACGTTTCAAAATTGTGTGGCTAAATACATAAAATAGGGCCTACTCCACAAAATTGTATCAAATACATAACATTATTCCCGGAACATTTAATGTTATCCACAAATTTAACTATCATCATCATAATCTGCAATATTGCAGGTCCGATTATGAGTTTGAGTTTGAGTTTCTCCACTGATCTCTTCTTTGCGCTTTCCTTTTAATTTAACGTCCCATGTATCCATGAATTGTTTCCTCTTTCTCCCACTGTTCTCTTTCCTTCCATTCTTCCTTCAATTACTTCCTTCAACAGCCCATTTCCTCTCAAATACATAACCAGTCTATCTCTTTCTTCTTTGTTCAATCATATTTATTAAATTTCTATTTGTATGCATTCTTCTCAGTATCTCTGTGTTTGTTATTCTTTGTTCCCATGTAACTCTACATATCTTTCTCCAGATCCACATTTTGAATGCTTGGAGTTTCTCTATTCTGTTTTCAATGTCCATGACGGTACAGATAGTAACTTGGGAGTAAAATGTTTGCGTTATTGAAAATAAAGTAACTGGTGCCTACTAAAAAAAACAAAAGCAAATCCCGAACGACCCAAATTAAAAAAATGATTGGCTAACAAGTCATAGTTTGTTTTGTCAGTTTTGTCTGTTTGTCTGTTTATTCCCCTAATCCTCCTAGGTCCTTGGTTCAGTCTCCATGAAACTTGGTGGGTGAATGGTCACTGCGAAATTGACCTTGAGGGATTAATTTTAATGGTCAAGGTCACTGGGGTCAAAGGTCAACAAAATAACTGTTTTTCGCTACTCCCTGGTCCCATCTTGCCCAAATTTGGTGGATGCATAGGTTCAGACCAGAATTGCTGATGATGGGTCACGGGGTCAAAGGTCAAGGTTACGGGCAAAGGCCAAGGTTACGAGAACGGGATCAAATATCAAGGTGACGGGACGGGGTCAAAGGTCAAGGTTACAAAACGGGGGGGGGTCAAGGGTCAAGGTTATGTGACGGGGTCAAAGGTCAAGGTTACGGGACGGGTAAGTTGACTAGTTATATCTAATTTCTATATGTACTTTGGTTACATTCACTGTTAAGGCTATTAACTAAATAATAAATCGGGCATAGGAGAATAAAATATAAGTCAAGTTTGTTTAGCTCCGATGTCGGAGTTTTAGAATCACCCGTCTGCTCAAAAATGAGCCGCGTGTGTGGCACTCCACCACCAGTAAGAATTAATTAGGGCCTATGTACCAGGTGTACATCTTCAGTGTGAACCCAATAAAGGTTGAAAACAGGTACTGGTATCTCGATGAGATGTTAGCACCGATCATATATGGAGAAAAAAGGTACATTACTTAAAGGCCTGTATCAGCCACATTCGTATGATTCGCTTTGAAACATGATTGAATTCGTTATTTCAAGTTCTGTCCTCCGATCCACTGAGAGTTAGTTAATGGTTAATGGTTAAACATTTATATAGCGCAAAATACTAGTCTCTATGCGTTTCAAGTGAAAAAGAAAAAGAGAATCAGAAAGAACTAAATAGGAAAGTTTTCAAACGATCTTTGAAAACAGAAACAGAGGATGATTGACGAATAGACAATGGTAACGCATTCCATAAGTTAGGTGCAGCAACATTGAAAGATCTTTCCCCACATGACTTTAACTTCCAAGATGGAAAGAAAAGAAGCGTTTGGTCAGATGTTGACCTCAAAGTACGAGTGCATGTTGAGGAACGAAATCGAATTAGCCGAGTAGGCAAAACGTTTGACTTGTAACCGACAAATTGAATTCTATCGCGAGAGGCGCCCTCTAACATTGCGGTATTTTCATTTAAAACGCAATTCATTGTGAGTGTGTAAAACGCGCCTGTAATCTTAATTCAAATTAAAGCGCGGGTTCAATTCACCTTTGGTGCTACAAAAATTAATTTATAACAATATGCGCCCTCTAACTTCTCCGATCATCACCAAAAAGATCCACTACTTAATCAGACCGGTGGTTATAGAGCTCTATGTCGGAGCTAAAATTCCATGCTCTTCCTACATTTTTTTAATAGAAAGTAGCGGTAAGTAAGAATTTGGGCTTCCAATCGAGAGGTAGGGAGTTCAAGTCTAAGGCTCACCAAGCGTTTGTGCCCCTGAGCAAGGCACTTCATCTGCAGTTGCTTCTCCCCACCCAGGAGTGGTGTAGTAGTGGGTACCTAGGAGGTTCGAATGCCATGCGCTGATTTATATATCATGCAGCAAAGACCTCTTGCCAATGATTGGGGTAATAATGTGGACAGCGCCCTGAGACAAACTGCATCGAGCACTATATAAAAGCCTACATTATCATTATTATTAAATAGAAAGTAGTATATTTTTTACACGGTTATGCATACAATACTGTCAGTAGTTACAATAAAAATGTGGGCCTATTATTACTATTATGGTAATTGGCAACTTGGTGAGGAACTTTAATCGGCAATTACTTTCTCTAAAAATTCAAATTAGTACCAATCGATTTTCACGACTTTCTAAGTCTTTAAAAACGGGTATTTTATGCGATGTAAACCATTTGAGAACTAATTAAAACGTCGACGTGAAAAAAAAACCCACCCTCTAATAGTAACCCACTCTCTAATAATAACCTACTCTCTAATAGTAACCCCCTAATAGTAACCCACTCTCTAATAGTAACCCCCTAATAGTAACTCACTCTCTAATAGTAACCCATCCTCTAATAGTAACCCATCCTCTAATAGTAACCCACCCTCTAATAATAACCCACCCTCTAATAATAACCTATACTCTAGTTAACCCACCTTCTAATAATAAGCCACCCTCTTATAGTAGCTCATCCTTTAATAGTAACTTATCCCCTAATAGTAACCCATCCTCTAATAGTAACACACACTCTAATAGTAACCCACACTCTAATAGTAAACTATACTCTAGTAATAGGTACTCACCTTTTAATAATAACCCACCCTCTAATAGTAACCCATTCTTTAATAGTAACCCGCCCACTAATAATAACCACCCTTTAATAGTAACCCTAATATATCTTATCCTCTAATAGCACCCCCTCCTCTAATAATAGCCTACCTTCTAATAGTAACCCACTCTCTAATAGTAACCCACTCTCTAATAGTAACCCACCCTCCAATAGTAAATCATCCTCTAATAGTAACCCACCCTCCAATAGTAACTCATCCTCTAATAGTAACCCTCTCTCTAATAATAACCCACTCACTAATAGTAACCCACTCTCTAATAGTAATCCACCCTCCAATAGTAACTCATCATCTAATAGTAACCCACCTTCTAATAGTAACCCATACTCTATTAGTAAACCAAACATTTGTACGCACCATGGAGTTAAGAAAAAATGTTTTTTTTGTCTAAAGATACCGATAAGATACAGATAAACTTTATTTCATCCTTAGAAAGGAAATTTACTTGGTTACGGAACGCTCTCAAGATGGTCTATTGAAAACAATTACAGAAATGTAGGCCCAAAGCTGGGTTATTACTAGAGGCTACGAAAAGTTATAGAATTCCTAATTTTAGCGTGAAATATTCACAGAATAATATAAACATTAATTGTACGTTGTACTTGTATTACAGGTTTTGTATAACATTCTATGTGACTTTGAACAAACAGGAAACCCTAATAAAGGTGTTGTCTTTTGGCATCTGTTATGTTCTTCAACTTCCACAAAACTAAAGTTTACGTGGTCATTATTTGCTAAGATATAGAAACTATAAGAAAGCAAATATAATCTAAACATTTTTTTCCTAAAAATTAAATCTCTCGCGACATTGGTTTTCTTAGTATGATTCATTATGCTTCTAATTGTCATTTGAGCTTAACCCTAAATTGTCATTTGAGCTTAACCCTAGATATCTGGTAAACGCAGCAATTTAAAGCCTTCCATTAATTGGTACATATTCACATAGGCCTTTATACCTACAAGAAAATGCAAAAATAGATTTTATTGGAGTTTTTCAAGTTCAAAACGTATAAAGCCTCTACTATAACATAAGCCAGCAGCAACTTAATAATTACCAAAACCAAGATTAAAGGCATTACTACGTTCTAAATAAAAAATCTAAGCAATTCCATAGAACATATGGACACTGATTAGATGTCATGTAATAGTATCTGATTTCTCATTTAAACAATGTCACATTTGATTGTATAGTGCGATAAATAATGAATATTTTAAAGGGTTTTTATAATGTTACATTCCATGTCATGAATATGTGAAATCTTCAACAAACAACTTGATTCCTTTACCTTTCCACTTTCTGTAATTCACCTACTCACCTTCTGCACTATTTTTTGTCGAATTAATGAATGAACGGACGAATGAACATCCGGACAAATCTGATTTCAACAAATAATTGAAAATAAATAATTATTACTAAGAACATAGGCCTAGTCATTAAGGGCCATTTACTGAAAGAAAGAAATAAATAAGCATTTTTGCCCAACAAAATTCAGCTTATTCAAATAAATATGGTAATACCAGATTTGTTTTCTTGTAGCAAGGTTACGCCTACTCTATATCACAAACAAGAGGTATGAAATCAACAACCGAACACGAATTATAGTTGATGAGGAAAGAGGGATATACAACTTGCTGATCATCAACGTAAGCTCCGCTGATGCAGGAACTTATTTATGTCAAATAGAGCCAAAGTTTGAAAATAGGATGATAAATATTCAGCCGAAGGTTAAGGTATTAGGTAAGTGAGCTCCTTCTAATAAGCCATTTCACGGTTTTAACTGCGCATGTGCGTTACCAAGATCAAGTAATAAAACCACGCGCGGCTCTTATTGAAAAGAATATACTTGCCGCGAGTCGTTATATTAGTTGACCCAGTGAACAGTTAAATTTGCACATGTGCAGTTGAAACCGTAAAATGGCTTATTTGTTTTCTGTCTGTTTTTGCTCCAGTTAGAAACTAACCGTCAGATTTAGTATTTTTATCTTGTTTCCTGGCGGCAGGAAAAGTGAGCTTGTTTTTAAAACAATGTTATTTTTTGTATAGGAATTGAACCCACTACTGAATTTAATATCATGTTACAATTATACGTCATATCGACTGTGCTAATTCAACATTATATCTGGCATGGGGATATCGATAAGATATGTTTGGGTAATGATGCACCTTCCTTCATAGATGAATGGACTGTACACTACGTATCGACAGCGCTAATTGCCGGTCAACATAGTTGAATTAGGCCTAGAAATCAAATCAAATCAAATAAACATTTAAGAGTGATACGAGTGCTTGTTTTATTACATTCATGTTCTTATAGTTTTTTCCTCACTTTTTTATTATTCTGAACTGTTAAAAACACCTTAATGACATGCTAACAATATATTTCAGGTAAAGTTGTACAACAATCTCCTTACTATAATGTAGTGTTCCTTTGACAAATGCAAACCTTAAAATATACATTTCCATAAGTAATATAATATATCAGCTTAACTTCTAAAAAACCGAAAAATAAACTCTTGTATTATACTCATTTTAACTTTAAATACAAAATAGTATGTGCCGGTACGTTTGGTTAAAAAAATACATCACAGCAAACCATCTTGATACCAGTTAATAATCTCGTATTTTTGCAAGAGAGATCCCCATTTCCTATTAAAAAAAGGTTTCGTTCCCTCTGATTTTATAAATGTATTCTTCTTCTTTAACCTTTATCTTAACTTCCCTTACTAAACTTAATAAATTTGGTATCCTACCCCTGATCTTTGAACAAAAGATGTAGTGTCGGCATATTAATAGAATTGAGTTTAATGATTTGAGAGTAACATATCTTACACCAAAAATACATAATTCTGGACTTATTACAATATGTATATTGAAAAGAGAATTTAACCACTGTTTTACCTTAATCCAGAACATTATAACAATGAAAAAATGTGTGAGATGGTTTATGGCGCCTGTTTACAATATGTACGTAATGGTGAACAGAGTTTACCTATTTTAAATAAAAATGAGTTATTTCCTAATATTCGTTGAACGATTCTGTATTGAAACCACATTAATTTTATTTCCAAAGTAAAGGCAAAAACCATAGTATTGATTGTTTCCCATTCTTTATCTGTATATTTTGTTTCAAGTAGCTGTTCCCATTTCATTTTGGCTTTCGATTCTTTTTTCTTTGACCTTATTATACTATTGTAAATTAGTTTTAAACCTTCTTTATTTTTTTTAAGAATACTATAATTAAAGGGTAATAGTGGATTAATTGTCTTTACGTTTAAGTATAGGTTCAAATTTCGGTATTTTTTTAACTGCTATTTTAACGCCATCGTATTCAAGAAAGTTAGTTTTAATACCGTAGGCCTATCGTTCAACGAACAAATCAAAATTCAGTTTTTTTTCATGAATTAAATCACTAATAAAGTTAACTCCCTTTTCACTCCAATGTCTATAATAAACACCATTGCTGCCGACATTAATTTTATTGTTCATCCACAACAATTTTCTACTAGCCGATTCTGAGTCAGGAGGTGGATTATTCTTATAGTTCTTATAGTCGATTAATATAAAAACATCTAATTACTTGGCAGGATTCTGAATCCTGTCACGATGGCCTGTATCTCATTGTTTGGAGTATGCATTAATATACTTAATTACTTGGGTTGTTTAAACTAGTAACAAAACCTTGAAAATGCACTCCAGTAGTAGATACATGTTGTCATAACACAAACCAATGCTATGTGTTTATGTCATAAACATACCAGTCTCTGATTACCCCTATTCTTAAACGCCACACTCTGTAGTCTCAATGCATAGGCTGTGATATATAATTTTACAATAATTATAATATATACAAACATGAGGAATCCAAATATTAAAAGTTGAAAAATACTATAGCGCTGTAAAGAATTCCTCGGACAGTAGCATCAGAGTGGCTCTGGGTGTAGCTGGGTGGTGAACATGATTGCCTTTCAATCAGGCCTTGATTACGAACTTGGCCGCTCGAGGTTCTTTCTACGACCTAACAGAACCATTCACAAGATTCATAAGCAGACTTGGTTTAGAAATCAGTCCTTGACTACGAACTTGGCCGCTCGATGTTCTTTCTACGACCTAACAAAACCATTCACAAGATTCATAAGCAGACTTGGTTTAGAAATCAGTCCTTAGACTACGAACTTGGCCGCTCGAGGTTCTTTCTACGACCTAACAGAACCATTCACAAGATTCATAAGCAGACTTGGTTTAG
>JAOTQE010084422.1:0-15360 GCA_025631205.1 Nesometra sesokonis
TTTCATCTGTAAGTACTTACAACTTTTATTACATTTAAAATAACTCTTAAATTACGAAGGACTTTGTAGTAGGCCTAGGCCTAAGTTAACAGTCATATCAGGGAGCTGTTTTAACATGGTCATATAAAATAGGCATATCTGTATGATTCTCTTTAGTCAAAATTGATTATATTGATTGTAACAGAGTTTTTATTCAGCGAAAACACTACAATTAAATACTACAAAACAAAACTTTACCGATGTAGGCTATGTTTATAAAGTGTAGGCCTGGTTACCGGCGTTGCTATTTGGTTGCTAATCATATTGTTACATTTTATCAAATTAACAAAATATCGTCTACGCGCATACGCACTGTGCGATAAAATTCAGCTGGTTATACAGCTAAATCAGCTGGATGTAGGCGTTACTAAGAACAAATAAATCACCGTATTTATTGAAGGCATCACTCAACACATGATTTTTATTTATTTATTTCTTTTTTGGGAGGGGGATATTATTTTATTTTTTTTGTTGAGATATTATTTCCGTATTTGATATTTTATTCCACATTAACTAATGAATATTTTTTGGAATATTGTAGGCCTAGGCCAAATAAATTATAAATAATATTAGTTAAACAATTTTTTATAGGCTTATCATTCTTAACATATAAATTAAGCTTTGTATATACAGGGTCAGATTTAAGGCCCCCCCCCCCCCTTTTTGGATAGTAAAATATATCAATTTTATTAAAAGTGTCTATAAAACGAAAATATTCAGCAAGAATTGATCCCTTAAGACGCCACTTGGTCAAGTGAAAAAAATTTACCTCCAAAAGTACAAATCGTGACGTCATTTGAGTGTGGTAACATGGCGCCCGGTTGCGTCACTTGTTGTTGTACAATGAATAGCCAATGAGCAATCCAGCCAATATAATAGAGATCAGTGGTCTTGCCCCATATTAGGACACCGCCATTACCATTTGACAGATGTATCATCCTAGTGTCTGTCTGTTGGTTATTGTATATTATACAACATTTGTTATTATTCTAGCTATTTGATAGGTTGTTTATAGGTCACATGACATTCATTCAAAAGTACTACTGTGCAATGATGACACTAATGTATGGTAAAAAGGTACTATTTAACGGTTTTGAAGGAGGGACAAAAAATTTATCTCATGGCGAGTAGTCGGCTGGGAGAAACAAGATTGGCACCCTGCGATTATTAACAAAATCATTAAGGTTGAACTCAGTTTAACTTTAACGATCCACATCGTTAACTGTTTTTGATGTCAGAATTAACGTCAAAAGCAACACATTTTCCTGTAAATCATTATGAAAATCGTTTTTCAAAATCAACAATCGAAAATGCTGTTTCAATTCACAGGTTTTGGGATTTACGATACAACATGAAAACAGGCTTAATTTGAATAGGTAGTTATAAACAATAACTTACTGAATTCACAGTTAACGCCAGTCCATCCTTCTAAACATATACAAGAATAAGAGTTTACTCCATCTGTACACACTCCTCCATTTGCACAGGGTCCTGAACTGCATTCATTGACATCTGAAAAAAAATATGAAATGAAAGTACTCATTGGTACATTTCATCATGTGATAGAGCCAAGCCAAAGGAGGGATAAGTCGGAAAATCAAAATTTTACTTATATCATAAACTATGCATTATTATCTTTGACATGCAAGGAAAGTCAGTTTCATATGATGTTTCCTTGCGAAGTTATTAACATTCAAAATTTGAACATTTAGAATGTCAAAAATCAATAGATGCACTTATTAAATTTAAATAACAGAATAACAGTAACTCCAAATAAGCAAAGTGGCAGCATGATTTCTCAACTTTTCGGCTTAATAAAAGTAGAAATGTTAAAAAATCATGGCCCCACTTTCCTTTACTTTTATTCTATGTTATTTAAAATGCAAGTTTTGAGAAAACTGCATTTGAAAATTGCGTAGGCATACTCATTCCAAAATTCTGTGTTGTCAACAACAAAAATTAAAATATTTTAGATGTTACTATTTTTTATTCAAATTCATAAGTAGGCCTATAATACTGACCTGCCATGTTTTTGTCATTTTATTACTTAAAAACATTAAAAATACAAAATAGGTATAGAAGTTCATATAACAAATTCATCAGCTGCATGAGTCCAACGAATATAGTAATTATTCAGGGCAATTCTTTATATCAACAGGTAAAATCATTAAGGAGGTAATTTCCGTCTAAACCTTAAAGTTTTGTTGCAACACACCGGAGGCCTAGGTGAACCATCACGCAGTGTGGCAATGGTTGCTCGCACTTGAGTAGCACTAGCTCATAAACCACCACTTGCATTCTCAAGTAAAAACTACCTTTAAAATTATCTAATCTTCTATTGATTTCTTGCACTTTTCTTGACAATATTACTTTTCCAGAATCTGGAGCTAAAATCTCTATTGCCAGAAAAATTTGAAAAAAAAAACCCTTACGTTTGCAGACAACATAGCATTTTGAGGATTAACGTCATCAACGTAACTGTACAAAGTTATTACTGACTGTGTGTCTTAGCAACTCGGCCCCCTCTTCAAAATCTCTCTAATTAGACTTTAAATCTTTGTATACAAGTCCAACTGACCCACAAATCAACAGATAAGTAAGAAAGACACAACAGCATATAAAACAATTATTGTACTATAGTCACACGGAGTACATTAAGCACTCTTTGTTTGTTAAAAAAATGTAAAAAATATAAAAATTTATTTTTACCAATTGATGTCTCCTCAACTACTGATCATAGAGGGTTGGTTTTGGTTTCAATCTGTTCCCAATATAAACATTTCTATCCAACGGAACATTTTGCCAGCAAAAGACCGGAAAATTATGTTATTGACCTTTGACCTGTATTTCATGTATCAATTTATATTTAGGCAACTGAAGGAATTGCTTACTTATTTCACAATCGTTTCCAATGAATCCTGGCTGACAGATGCAAGTGTATGCATTGACACGGTCATAACACGTTCCGTTATTAATACATGGAGACAGTTGACACTCATCTACGTCTGTAAAACAAAATAAAAATGACGAAATACAGTTAAATCGTTTACAAGCAGATAAGAACAGTGGAACAGTTAGGACTGGAGCTTAACAATGTGTTATCCACATCTAGGCTACATTTCAATCTCTAAACATCTTAACACTTTGACCACAATTAGTTTCAAGCAATAGTACCAGTTACCACCAGCCTTCTTACAGAGAGAGATAAGCAACGTATAAATCGAGTGGTTAGAAGGGTTGTCCGCTGATTCCTTGTACCTAAACCGACATTTTGGCGTGGTGATTAATGATGAAAGTCATCCATTACATGCTGAAACAGTTAATCTCAGAAGTGTTTGAACTATGCGGTTGAGGTCTGTGGTTGCTGGAACGAAGCGCTATCTTTACTCCTTTATACCAACATATCTGGGAATATGATTGACTAGTACTAGTAGTCTAGAAACTGATTCACGTTCACTGTACTTTTATTCAGGGTTTTAAAGGGTCGGTTTAATATTTAAGTTCT
This sequence comes from Nesometra sesokonis, assembly GCA_025631205.1. Classification (NCBI taxonomy): domain Eukaryota; kingdom Metazoa; phylum Echinodermata; class Crinoidea; order Comatulida; family Antedonidae; genus Nesometra; species Nesometra sesokonis. The sequence continues at coordinate 3,545 of JAOTQE010084422.1, forward strand.
AAGACGAGCACTGTAATTTTATAATTATGAGGATGTATAAAGTTTATGATTAATTATGATTACTAAACAACATTTCAAAAGCACGTCAAGAGCGCCATGTTGGACAAACTCTAGGCCAATTTTTCTACCAGACCTGATGTGTCGGGGCATGGCTGCGCATTTGCGTTATTGGAATAACTTTTAGGAAACGTTTGAATGTCCAACTTTGTAGGTGGGCTAGACAGTGCAGTCCAGTTTGGTAACCCAGTTGAGTTCTTCAACAGATAGAATCTGCTCAATCTTTCCGTCTGTATCTTTGATAATACTCACTATTTTCACAATTGGTTCCAGTCCATCCTGGCAGACATTCGCAGTTGTAGAAATTTACACCTTGAGTACAATTCCCAAGATTCATGCATGGTGAAGATCCACATTCATCAATATCTAAGAAAATAATAAGAAAATCTCAGAGATTACACTCTTGGCTACATTGTCCTACACCCATCTATCTACCCTTAACCAGAATGCAAATTTATAACACACTTTTCGGTAGACCTAGTTGAATTTAAGAGCCAATGTTCATCTAGGCATGCCATGCACCAATTTGTAGTGATCAACTTGATCCTGGACTTTAACCTAAAGAACATAATGGATTAGTCCATGTCAGATGCCATACACACTGGTATTGGTTGACTTGATCATAGCATATTCCATTATAACAGCCATGCACCAATTGGTAGTGATCAACTTGATCATTGATACCTAATGAGCATAATGGACCAGTCCAACCTGCATGGCATACGCACTGGTACTGGTTGACTTGATCATGGCAGATTTCATTAGAACAGCCATGCACCAATTGGTGCTGATCAACTTGATATTCACATACCCAACAAGCATAATGGACCAGTCCAACCCAGAAAGCATATGCACTGGTACTGGTTGACTTGATCATGGCAGATTTCATTAGAACAGCCATGCACCAATTGGTAGTGATCAACATGATCATTGACTTACCTAATGAGCATATTGGATCAGTCCAGCCCGCATGGCATACGTACTGGTATTGGTTGACTTGATCATGGCATATTCCATTATAACAGCCATGCACCAATTGGTAGTGATCAACTTGATCATTGATACCTAATGAGCATAATGGACCAGTCCAACCTGCATGGCATACGCACTGGTACTGGTTGACTTGATCATGGCAGATTTCATTAGAACAGCCATGCACCAATTGGTGCTGATCAACTTGATATTCACATACCCAACAAGCATAATGGACCAGTCCAACCCAGAAAGCATATGCACTGGTACTGGTTGACTTGATCATGGCAGATTTCATTAGAACAGCCATGCACCAATTGGTAGTGATCAACATGATCATTGACTTACCTAATGAGCATATTGGACCAGTCCAACCTGCATGGCATACGCACTGGTACTGGTTGACTTGATCATAGCATAGAACAGCCATGCACCAATTGGTAGTGATCAATTTGATCACTGACTTACCTAATGAGCATATTGGACCTGTCCAACCTGCATGGCATACGCACTGGTATTGGTTGACTTGATCATGGCATATTCCATTAGAACAGGGATTACTTGCGCATTCATTGATATCTGAATAAGAAATAACATAAGAAAATATTACAAAGTTATTACTATTACTGTTATTGTTGTTTGTTGTTGGTGATTGTGGCTGTTGTAGTAATTACAAGATATTCTTTATTTTCTAATACATGTATTTGTGATCTTTTTATGTAACAAAGGGCTAGTTAATAAACATAATAAATCTGGTGTAAATATACATTAAATTATTAAATACATTATAAAATAAGAAAAAAAGACAAAACAGCAATAATTCATAGGCTAAAGAACTAGCGTAAGAGTAAAATGGATCAATATTGATGACTATGACTAATCTGGCACTCTGGTCCCTTATAGCCTACAGCACAAGGGAATGCGCACGAGTAAAATGGATCAATACTTATGAATGTGATTTACTAATTTGGCACTCTTGTCTCTCATAGCCTACAGCACAAGCGCAAGAGTAAAATGGACCAATATTTAAAAATATAACATAGTTAACTACCACTTTGATCCTTTATAGCCTACAGCAAAATTGTAAGACTAAAATTGATCAAAACTATGACTTGCGTATCTGGCACTCTGGTCTTTTGTAGCTTACAGCACAAGTTTAGGTATAAGAGTAAATTGGACCAATATATATCGGGTGGCCTAAAAAAAAACATGTCACTAAATTCAAACCTCTCTTACTCCCATATACAATAAACTAGCTTCTTGACAACACAGTTCTTTGGTCAAACGTCTCGTCACAGTGAAAATTTTACAAACGCATGTCGAAAATTGACGTACCGAAATGAAAGAAGGTTTAGCTTCCATTACTAATCACACCAAATGCTTGTTGTGTCCTTCATCCTGATCAGGGAACGGTTAAATTACTGATCCTGATCACAAACTTTGCAAAGTCTTTTTTTCTATGAAGAAATGCAGTGCCTAACCTCATCCAGAGATTTCCCCCAGCCCTGGCTATTTTTCCTTCAGTTTGTCTATAAATTTTTTGTTGAAACACATAATTGTGGTCTGGGTAAGACCTCTGTAGCAAGGGGGATATTTTGGCACTGTGCCATAAGTGACACCTGCCATCTGGCGCATCATTTTTTGACTTCACATATTATTTTTTTTCACTGTGACAAAAGTACCAAATGCAGAACATTGTCATTTTCAATATTTAAAGGCAAATACCTGATGGACATATTGCCAAATTTTCAGCCTTGTACCTCTAGAAATACCAGAGCTAGTGAAGTTTGAAATAAGTGACGTTTTTTTTGGGTCACCCAATATAAGACTATGACTTACTTATCTGGCACTCTGGTCCCTCATAGCCTACTGCACAAGTACAAGTGTAAGAGTTCATGCCTTCATTACATATTCCTCCATTTTGGCAAGGTGCACTAATGCATTCAAATGTTTCTGAAAATAAACAATATTATATTATATAATTATCGTATTGATATAATATGTATATAAACTTCCTCAATAAAAGAATGAATGAAATACATTTATAAATTTCCCCTACTCCCTTTAAGTTTTTAAAGGTCTTAAAGAAAATATGTGTCCCTTTCACTGTGAATTCCAACAAAACCCTGAACCCACAGGTGCACATACCAATGGCATCATAAAAATTTGTATATTTACACCTCTTCCCTTTAAAGCTTTACGTATTAGTCGTAGAGATTATAGAGCTAGGCAAAGGTCCAAAAGGTCAATTCTAAAACATATACATTATGCTCCAAAGCATATAAAAACCACTTTCAAGGTGAATTCCAAGCTCTGAACACATACCCAGGTTTTCCAATGCCATCAATACATTAGGTACATTTACACCTCTTCCCATTCCCTTTAAAGCTTCACATACTAGTAGCTGAGCTTATGGAGCTAGGCATAGGTATGAAAGAGCAATTCTACAACATCTTCATTATGTCTCAATGCATATCCATACCACATTCACAGTCAGTTCAAGCAAAGCCCTGAACACATGTGCAGGTGTACAGATCAATGCCAGCAACAATTGTGTACACTTACACTTATTCCCATTTCCTTTAAACTTTTACTAGTAGAGCTTATGTAGCTATGCATAGGTTTGAAAGATCAACTCTACAACATCTACATTATGCATATACCTACCACTTTCACAGTGAGTTCCAACGAAGCCCTGAACACATGCACAGGTGTACATACCAATGCCATCAATGCAAGTTCCACCATTGAAACAAGGTGAGCTCATGCATTCATCCACATCTGAAGAATTAAAGAAAAGTAATTGTAAAAAATACTATAGAGCTCAGGTCTAGTGCAGACTGTTGTGTTCAAAAAAGGGCTTCTATAGGTTATCATTTTTTGACAAAATATTCAGGATGCCCATATTTGGTCATGATGAAATCACATTATTACCATAAATGGCTATATCATTACCATATAGAGTACATAAAGCTTAAAGCATGGTGACAAAAATTGTGTCTGAAAAGGCTCCTAAAGCACTGAAGGAGGTCATTCTGAGCTGTATTTTTACTCATTTCATTTCATGGATTTTGCACATATACATGTTTTATATGTGCTTTAAAAATTGGAAACAAAGTCATATAAAGCAAATTGCCATAAGTCACATCAATTTCAATTTTATTTAATAGACCAATAGCAGACATCGTACTATACCCTAATCCAATTCAACATAGGGTGCAACGTTCCCCCACCAGAATTACAATGCAGAAAATGTTGTTCTGCACCTGTTGTCTTCGTATTATAAAGCTCAATCCAGATTTTCAATTTTCTTTGATCGAAAACTTTGACATACCCATATATGGTAATGATATATCCATGTATGGTAATGGTGTGATGTCATCATTACCATATATGGGCATGTCAGGGTTTTTTTGTCAAAGAAAATTTGATAGTCTAGACTGAGCTTAAGGCTAACCATAATAATAATAATTGCACCTTCACACGTGTTCTCTTATCCCACCAGTTTGTAAATTTGAAAATAATTGATCTTGAATGCAATAGGATAAGTGAATAAAAGCTGTGTTTTTTAAGCACTGCATATCATGGTTGAATAAGGCTATAGAAACACATTCTTGATGCTCAATTACATGTTTATGCCTAAAACAAGAATAGTTTTTTTACTAAATTCTACAATCTGGATTAGCACAATTTGTGCTATTACAATTATTATAATTTTTGGGGAGGTCAAAGACTACTACAACATTTTAATTGTTCATGTGGGGAAAATTAGAGGGTGCTTTAACAATTTTATTGAAAATTACAACCTATTACCTCTCAACAATAGAGAGATTTATTATAGTTTAAAAACCTTGAATTGGTTGCCATACAAAGGTGATCAATTCACTAACCATTTTGTAACTGGTGGTATACAATGTAATCTAATATAACTTTATATCCAAGGCAGCTCGTGTGACAACCTGGGGAATGAGTTAACGTACCCCTGGGGGGAGTAAAAACAAATATAAATGAATTTATATTCTTACTTGTTCCACAAAGGTCTCCAGTGAATGCAGTTTGACAGACACAGTTAAAGTAGTTTGCAAAGTTCTGGCATATACCACCATTAAGACATGGGGAACTGCTACATTCATCAATGTCTGCAAAAAAATATATCATTAATTATAAGACTAAAAAATACAAAAAAAATTTAAAAAATAAATAAAAAATATATCATATAATTATAAGACTGTGTCCAGACTATAACAATTTCATTGAAAAAAAAACTCTCATAAACCCATATATGGTAAGGAAATGTCCATGTATGGTGGTGATGTGATGTCATCATACTGACATTGATACTGATTCACTTTATTTGTCCATAAAAAACAATGGAAATACATTTTAAGCTGAGACATTTAGTGTACACGACAATATAAAATATACCCTAATAAAAAGTACTGTATATACAGATATAAAGATATTAAAATAAGAGAGATATGGAGAAGTTTAAAACATTATCTTATTACATGTGAATTAAAAATATGAACAGAGTTAGCAAAAAAGCATATCATGTACGATTACTAGTAGTTCTGGCCGTGGGGACACACAGTCTACCGCTTCTTGAAATTTAAGGATGTACATTTTATTGAGGATGACTAATGTAACTCATGATAAGCTTTACAGCCTTAACAATTCTGTCCTCATACAATTCACCTAAATAAATGGGCATTTAACCAATTAGTTTGCCAGGTCTTTTTGTAATACCATTTAAACGTTTTTTTATCTTTTTGAAATAAATTCCCATAATTGCAAATCAGACAGTATGTTAGTATACTCTGTATCATCGTAGTATAAAATAATTTCATAGTGGTCATATTAATATTAAGAGATTTCATTTTTCGTAAGATATACATTCTCAGACTTTATTTGTTAACAAGTGTATCTTGTTCAATTTCCAGTCTAGTTTATGGTCTATTATACATCCTAAATATATTTATTTTTCCACCATGTCAATTTGCTTACCATTAATAATAACTGGAATGAGTGGATATATATATGGGCATATCAAAGTTTTTTGTCAAAGAAAATTTATTAGTCTAGACTGTGCTTTGTAATACTGTACTGAGTAATATTTTTAATTAATGTTTTTCAGCTTCAATTTTGACAGATTTCTTTGCAAATTTGCATAAATCCTGCAACACGAGAGTGTTTTAAGAAATGTCATGGATGGACAATTGCACCAAACTTCCCCACTTTATTTCTTGCAAACATGTTTCATTGTACTCCCTACAACATCAGTGCAATAAAGTAGAATTTCTACCTTATGTGTATGTATAGTTAGGTTTTGTTTTTTCTGCATTTACAGTATTTAAATTTATATTTTAACACACAACTTGTTTAATGATAGATTATTTCATTTTATATACAGGGCTTCTTTTACTTTTAGTAGCTCGTTGTGGCTGTAATAATTTTAAAATAGAGTTTATTATGGTTATCTGTGCATTTTTTTTCTTATATGTTTGTACATGTGTGAATTCTTGTCTCTACCCAAATGTTCTTCAATCCTTGACTTTAAATGTTTAAATGTTTCCTTGATCAAGGAGGCATTACAGGCTGTACAATCAAATTGACATTGGATTTTAGATCTGCTGGGATAGAGTCTTTTGTCATGAAAATTATTATCATGATAGGATTCGATATTTCAACATAAATTATGTCATCATCATTAATTTATTAAATTTACTTCCATTTATTGATAAATCAGCAAGTTGTATGAAATATTGGGGTGAAATTTCACTGTGGCAACAACACCAAAACATAACACGATTTGATTGGTTGGATTCTGGACATGTCCGTCAATAGAAGGCGCTTCCATGGGACTGCACTTTGGATTCTATGGAAGTTCACTATCTAGCTGTTAAAATAACACATCTATGGAATGAATTTACTAGTGCAGTAAACTGTTTCAATTTATATGTTAGGGGTGTTGACTTACCTAATGTGCATGTTAAACCTGTCCATCCTGGTGCACAACGACATGTAAATGAACTTGATCCATCAATACAAGTTCCTCCATTCTCACATGGGGATTGAGAGCAATCATCCAGAGCTACGATAAAAAAATAAACATGCTTTTTAAATTTACATCCCAAGAAATTAATATTATTCAGCGCTGTTTGCACAGCAATCCATTACAATTTGTTTTTGCTCCCAAAACCCCGACACGTTTCACACTAAATGGCACAAAATTCATAGAAAATCGTAAAAAAAAATTTTTGCATGAGATGTAGAAGTAATAAATTCTGTCTTACACTGTATAAGATTTTTTTATCAAAAACATTTAAATTTGAAGAATGAGCAATTTTAAAACGTTGAAACTTCGAAATAGTTTGTGTGTGTTGTATTTTCGGTTCGGCCTCTATACTGTTATTGGAAAATGGTAAGGTCATACAGCGGCCACATCGGCTATCATACACATGCTCTTAAAGAGCATGATGATGCTAACCGTCTGTTTTCAACCAAATCTCTCAGTGATGAACTCCAGATATCGTTGGGTTGAAGATCAAGAATCTGTGAGTCGCATTTGATTTAGGTCAAAGACTGAGGTGACCTGGTGGGTGGCTTACTGTTTTTCATGGCTCTGATTATCAGAATAGCTTTTTGTTGGAGCTTTGCTTAGACTAAATGTCCAAAAAGAACACATATTTGATGACATAAGCTTGTGAAGTAATTTGCCTAATATCCAAGTGTTGGGTAAGGCAACCCTTGAACTCTTGTCAGTCTATTCAACAAAAATGATTATAAAATCGTAAACTGAATTTAGTAAAACTACTTACATATTTCGCAAACGTTGCCACCCCAGCCAGCCATACAGGAACATTCATACCGGCCGACCGCATCAATACACTGACCCCCATTCAAACATGGTCCACTTGCGCACTCGTTGAAATCTGGAAAAAAAAGGCAAATTCTAATAACGACTGGCTGATCAATGGTCCCACTAAGATGACCAACAGATCTTAAAAGTAGAACAGGAGAATGAGATAAGAAATTAATATGTTAAATGTAATGGCAAGTGACCAACTGACCAACCATCCAGCCAATAGGTTGATGACAGTACTGGAGAATTACATGCTATATTTGATACCAATAGGTCCATCTGATAAGAAAATATCATGTTTAATGTAATGACGAGTCACTGACGACCGACCAACCATCCAGCCAATAGGTTGATGACAGACATTACTGGAGAATTACAAGCTATAGTTGAAACCAATAGAACCATCAGATAAGAAAATAATGTTTAATGTAATGGCAAGTGACCAACCGACCAACCATCCAGCTAATAGGTTGATGAAAGACATTACTGGAGAATTGCATGCTAAATTTTAAACCAATAGGACTATCAGATAAGAAAATATCATGTTAAATGTAATGACGAGTGACCAACCGACCAACTACCCTAGCCAATAGGTTGGTGACAGACATTAATGGAGAATTACAAGGTAAATTTTAAACCAATAGGACCATCAGATAAGAAAATATTATGTTTAATGTAATGGTGAGTGACCGACCGACCAACTACCCAGCCAATAGGTTGATGACAAATTACTGGAGAATTACATGCTAAATTGTAAACCAATAGGACTATCCGATAAGAAAATATCATGTTTAATGTAATGACGAGTGACCGACCGACCAACTACCCAACCAAAAGGTTGATGACATACATTACTGGAGAATTACAGGCTATATTTAAAGTCAATAGGACCATCAGATAACAAAATATCATGTTTAATGTAATGACGAGTGACTGACCGAATAACCACCCAGCCTATAGTTTGATGACAGACGACATGCTAAATTTTAACCTAATAGGACTATCAGATAAGAAAATATCATATCAGTGAGTGCTCAAATTTCTATTCCGGTTCCACGTCATAGCAACTCAAAAGCTTACTAGTGTTGGAAGTCTAATCTGAGGTTGATATTTTAAAGTACTTACTAGTTTCACAGTGTACTCCGGTGAATCCTAATTGACAACTACAACTGTAAGAGTCAATGCCATCAATACACACTCCATTATTATTACAGGGTAAACTGGCACACTCGTTGATATCTGAAATTAAAATAAATCAATTCAAATTTTACTGCAATCAAGCCTGGGGCCCAAGTTGTAAAAACAGAAATCCTGTAGATTTTGTGAGGTTGTCCAAACCCATTTGTAATGTGCACCATTCCTAAAAGGTGTGTACAAATCCATTATTTATAATCTCCACACATTTTTTATTATGATACAATATATTCTGATATAGTTTTTCACTGTTAAAATATGCTATTACTGTTCACCAAATATTACTAAATTTCATAATTATTGTCAATGTACTTTAAAAAAATATGGGCCAAATTATACTGCAATTATAAAACTATCATAAAACCTGGAGAAGCTCTTTGAGAAAATTAATTTTTGGGAGAAAATTTGATAATTCCAGTAGCCCGGAAGATCAGCCAAAATTCCTGGACACTCCAGGACAATCTGGAAGCTCTGTTAAGTATTTCACCAAATTTAAATGCGCATTCCTCCCAAAATTCAGTCAGAAATATAAAAAAAGTTGCCTGCATATTTTTTTTAGTTTTATTCTTGAGTAGAAAAAAAGCTAAAAATTATTGAACTCTTTTTAAAAAAGCTAAAAATTATTGAACTCTTTTTTAAAAAGCTAAAAATTATTGAACTCTTTTTAAAAAAACTAAAAGTTATTGAACTCTTTAGCTGGTATTCTCGAAAGCGGACTAACTTTAGTCCAGGACTAAATTCAGATTTAATCTGGGACTGACTATTGTTTTCTCTAAGGTGTCTAACATTTGTCCAGATAAAAACCCTGGACTAAACACTCTAAATTTTGTTTGCCAAAGAACCAGGTTTATGGATAGTCCACGATCAACTAGTGCTGTTCTAGGATTAGTCTTGGACTAACTTTCGAGAATACCAGCCTCTTAGGCTAGGCCTAGAAGATTTCATTGATAAGCTAGTAGGTTGTATACCGTATTGAACGAATGTCACCCAGGCTATTCTCTCCATTGAAAGTGCTATTTTTGCACTCAGCATGCACTTTGCACATAGCTTTAAAGAGGTTACTAGATTTAGATTTATCACAAAAGCAAATCAAATTCATATTGATCAGCATTATTTGTTAGGATCCAAAAAAAACCTTCTCTTATTTAAAATTTTTTAGATACAAGGTGTAGCATAGGTTAGAGCCATTTCAAATTTCCCCCACTAATATGGGCTTTGCAGTAAGCAAAAGTTAACCTCTGGATTAGTGACATATGCTAGTCACTGGCTAGTCAAGATACAAACAATTTGGTGGATTCAGTGCGCCACCTATCGGGTGCAGTGGACAGGCCAAAATTTGCAGTACCTTAGGGGAAAGGTCAACATCGTCGAAAGGCTGAGCTAGTGCCTGCGCTAGCTTATATACGACTAAAGTAAACAAATCTTGAATAGTGTCCCTCAATATTTTGACCATTTTCATTGAATTTTACACAGGTCTGCCATTTTTGGGATCTGCTGTAGCACTAGACCATGCCAGGCTGCACTGCATGCCAGCATCTTGGAACCGCGACGTCAATCCCAGTTGGAAAGTTGCATTTTTGTTCTAATGACTGGGGGAAATAACTTTTAAAATAAACTTACTTCCATTGCAATTAGTACCCTCATAACCATCCCTGCATCGACATAAGTATCCATTTATGCCATCAAGACAAGTACCACCATTTCCACATGGGGAACTTTGACAATCATCATCATCTAATAAAATAAATTAAAGTTTGCCAATATTATAATTATTATATGAAAACTTAATAGTAAGTCTTAGAATCTTAACAAATAGGTTTGTCTAGGCCTAGGATAGGCCTACCCTGCTCTTAAAATTTGACTTCTATCCCAGTTGGTAAATATCTAGGTAGGTCTACATATCTGTTTTAACCAGTTTCCACATTACCAAGTTAGTGACTTGTTTGTCATGGTAAGGTGTAGTATATATATTGACCAATTAGGATTTTTGAACACATGACTCATAATTACTGAATTGTTCAATAAGTAAAATATCAAACTCTTGTCAACAATATTGTAGCGTTAACCAAGGTAAATCAAAGTATAAAAACAATCTTGTCAGCATATTCAATTTCACTACAAGTGCCAGACCAAAATGGAGAGCACTGTGATATTTTAATCACCTTGGTACTAAAGAGGATGCATCTCTTGGCTGGTTACCACATAAGACATTATTAGATGATGCTGTTTTGACCGGTTCAATGTTATATAATATAGGTCAGGTAGATCAAGTAGTCACCGATTGACCGTTCACCTCTTCCCATCGACTATCTCATTATGTATTATGAAATCTGTGACTACTAGTGTACAGTAGTTTATGTAAAACATTCGTTAGTATTCAAATTCATGTTTTTTTTTTTGCAATTTGTGAAATACAGTGTATTGTATGAGTTTAGTGTTGTCATTCACACAGATGCGCATGACTTTTATACACCTAAGCCCCTCGAATTTGGTCTAGCCTCAAAATCATATTATTTCTTATTAATATTGTCCAATTTTTAAGAAGAGAAAACAAAATATAAAAATAATTTTAAAAAGATATGTCCCTACCATGTATAGATATACTGTAGAATGTTACAGCATTACACTTTTGATTACAAAATAACTAGGTATATTCTAATATTTAAACTGTACTGATTGGTTAAAAGAGCGCCACATGATTAAAAATATTCCTACTATTCCAGCAAGCTGA
>JAOTQE010084433.1:0-15360 GCA_025631205.1 Nesometra sesokonis
TATATATTATTATTATATATTATTATTATTATTATTATATATTAATAATGGGGGCTGTTGTATTTTTATTCAATAGTATAGTAATAATATAATCCACAATATTTGTTTACTATCAAACGTTCGTTTGGCAACGTTATTATACATGTACTGCATCACATAGAGCTACCATTTGGAAAGTGTAATCGAAATTCTGTACAAAACTTTATGTACCGTAGTATTGCCTATGTTGTTTAAATATACTGTAAGTCAGCTTTTCTGTGCCGTACCACCCATTAACTTTGATTGACATCTTTTTTAATATAATTATTATTTTCCTTATTATATTTTGAAATAATTTATAATTATTCATTATTATATTGTACTACTATTAACATATTTCCACAGTAGTACAGCGGAATACGTTAACAACCTCGTTAGAGTGTTTTAGCTCTGCACCGTGATAACCTTCGGATTATCATCAGAATGTTTGTTCGCTCAGAGCTAATGTTTCCGCTTTACGAAGTAATCCATAAACTATTAGTATTCTCAGTCATTATTACTATAGTTGTTTGGTTACTCTTAACAGGGAGCTGTTCTCTTAATCTGTGCATAGAAATAGATAATAATTATGATAGATCAAACTTTTGTTTCTATGACTTTCATTCTTAAAAAAATGATAATAATACTTGGCTTATTTACTTTGGTGAGCTCGATCTTCTAATGTGATCGCATCATTTGTAACTTTAACCTTATATCATAATATTTTTGTTTTGATTCTACTTTGTCATATGTCTTCTTATAATACTCAATAATATAATTATCGAATCTAGCTTATTTGGCTTTGAGTGTACTGTTTGTCCAAGAGCCATTCTCTAATTATGACGTCAAGTTTAGATATTGGTCATTTAATAATTATATAGATATACACATGTAGTGTGTGGATAGTGCACGTCAATATCAACTACTATTGATTTGCAAGACCATAATTATTATGAATGTCTTGGGGATGATGACCTTAGGCTTAGAGTGATCTGGTGAGTGATCTGGAGGTGATGACCTTCGGCTTAGAGTGATCTGGTGAGTGACCTGGTGATCTGGAGGTGATGACCTTAGGCTTAGAGTGATCTGGTGAGTGATCTAGTGATCTGGAGGTGATGACCTTAGGCTTAGAGTGATCTGGTGAAAATCATTGCCCTACTACAAGAATCACGAGTTAAACATTTTCCTAATTATAGAAGACTTATGCCTTTGATTCTGATAGGTCATGTGTGGAAACTAAGACTGACACAGCTGGAAGATACCTACAAAGATCTACAAAGATCACACGTAACCAACGTATTCACCAAATTAAAACGAATCGTTTTCTCTTCTTTTCTATTTTTTTCTTGTCAAAATCAACCCATGTACATGTTCAGGTTACTTGGGTATATGTACACCTAAGGATTATTGCTCAACAAAATGTCAGGCATGTTGCTAATCACGCAGTCTGCGTAAATATTTTAGTGAGTCTTCTTCTTGGCTATTCCTTGAATTCGTGGATGACCTAGGTTCCGATAGTTTGTTGGTGAATGATGACAGATAGTCTCCGTGGTAGATCAGTACAATTTTTGGTCATAGCCTAGCCTGGCCTAGCTGCCTCTCTTTTTTTTCTTTTTTTTTTCTTCTCTTCTCCTCAAGATCTGCACATCTGTTAACTTTGAAGGATGGGAATAGTCGCGTTGCACATTACTCCCTAATGCTTGGCCTCACTAAAGCCAATTTGACGCGTTCTACGCGGGGAAGCATCTGTAGACCAATTGGAATGTAAACATTTCCCACGTCATCACACAACTACCAGCGCCCGGCGGTTCACCTTTAAAAGGTGCAAAGGGTGCAATGCAGAATAGTAGAAGAGCCATAGGTCACACCACGTTAGCGCAAACGCGTCGGCTAGTGGAGACAACGCCTAACATCTAACGGAAATACTGCGAGCAAAATTCTACGCATGTCCAGTTGTTGAGCAATATTTTTCAAGCTCCGCCGGGCTTTAATCACTTCTTGGCCAGATTTCTGGATACATCCCTTGAGACGTATGGTGTTCTTATGCTTATAATAACCTGATGGGCTACATAAGCATACCACAAGAGCTACATTTTGCTAACGTGGTCCCTAGGACATTTATAACACCTTATTCTGAAAGATCTTTTGGTATCAATTAGCCTTAATAAGATCAGCATACACGCCAGAAAGTGCTTTCTCCTATACTTGCAAATTTTACTATTTCGTCAGCGAAATTCCACTTATAATATTGCACCGAGTGTCATTAAGATCATATTATTAACAATCTGAAGGAATCGCTAATGCCTTCTGATGACAAAGCCGTACAGATCGTTTAAATCCATGCGTTTAATCACATGTATTGTATATATTGGTTTTTATATATTGAAAATAGTATCTGGCGACATGTTGGAGTTATTAAGAGGAGTGATAAAGCGAGGGTATCATAAAGTTCAATAATGAAGTAGCCGAAAGTTAATCATTTACTGCAACGGCGGGGATCATCAAAGCGTACTGACCATTACCGGGCACTTAAGCATCATCAGTAGAATTATAGGTCTACTTAGCGAAGTCCAGCAGAGTACTTGGAAAAAGCTCGAGTAAGTTTCTACTATAGTAAATTGGCGATGGTTTAAAATACAAGATTTTACAGTCATTAAGTGAAACATGGTTCACATAAAATACATCATTAATGATCATTATACAAATAGCTAAGGCCTATTACGTAAATAAAGATTCGTTCGTTGAAAACAACATTACACCTGTCGCTGTATCGACCGAAGTAGGCCTAAATTTATCAAGAAACTTTAACTTTCAATGGCAAAAACGTAATGGATGAGTGGATGCAAATAGTTTATAACATAATATTGAATTAGTACATGTTTTATTTAGTATTCTTATAATCAAATAAACAGTGCTGAAAATGTTGTATTCTTGGGTACGTGATTGAGTATTTTTAGCCATGAATAACAAAGAATACAAAAGTTTTAATCTGTCATAGCGATTACTTAGTTTAATAGGCATTTAGCTAACAGAAAGTGTTAAACTCCTTTTTAAAATATTCAGTTAATAATATTTAGGAGGAATTAACATTACCGTATTAAATCCACACAGAAAAGCATAATACTTACTTGATAACATATGAGCGTAATCAAACTAAATTGGCAAAAATAATATTTTCAATGGAACAGAAATTTGACTTTTCTTTAACTGTAATACAGGAGAGAGTCTTGTGCAAGATCTTTAGTCTGATGCACCTTTTCGCTCAAGGCACAATTGGACCTAATTTCAATATAGTTTACTGAGACATAGACCATGCATTTAGCATTTTGTTTGTATTGTATTATATATTCTATACACATATTAATTGTTGTCTTGTGTAGAGGCTGCTTGGGCCTGCACCATGTTGGTTTACGCTGACGACCTGGCAATTGTTCCTATGAGGTGAGTACAGTCATCTCTAGATAAGCTTTATAATTACTGAAACACAAACCTGCTGTCAGTTAATACTTACAAATCGAAATTTTTAAAATTTAGAAGGAGGGCACCTGTGTAAGGAGTATGTTGTAATATATGAGGTTCACCTATCTTGGAGTAGTACTGATAAAAAAGAGAGGCGTTACTGCCCATCTTGAGCACTTTAAAAAGAAGGGTATTTCGGCTTGCGCTAAAATGGCCATTATATGCATCTGGCGTGGCTCGAATGTCATTAGAATCACTGAAACGACTATCTTGTTCGGTTATCGTTTATACAGCCACTTACGGCATCACTGCGCTCGTCAGTTACCTTTACGAAAACGACTTTTTGTTTTTAACGTCTGTCCAATGTTGCCTTCTCTGATTGATTGATTGATTGATTGATTGATTGATTGATTGATTGATTGATTGATTGATCGATCGATCGATGCTTGCTTGCTTGCTTGTGTGCTTGCTGCTTGCTTGCTTGCTTGCTTGCTTGCTTGCTTGGTGGGTGGGTGGGTGGTTGGTAGGTAGGAAGGTAGGTAGGTAGGTAGGTAGGTAGGTTGGTTGGTTGGTTGGTTGGTTGATTCTTCTCTTTTCTATTTTTTTTTTCTCTCCAGGCTTACCAAACACAAGATTTTATCTTCCGGAACAAGCCTTCTTCCATTGACATACTAGCCGTGTTTTTTCCTATGTTTTAAATGTAATATGTTGGTGGTTGAAAATAAATGTTTGAAATTGATATTTTTGTGACGGGGTGCCAATGCGTTCCGTCGCCGTTCCGGGAGGGTTGCGCTCTCCATCGACGATTACGTCTGGACCCTATAGAATGGTGTGGGGAGATAGATTGGAACAGCCTTTAACTCACTTTGGTGTTCCAAGCAGAGATGTTTTCACCTTTCGGGATGTAGTTGCCGTCTGTGTGGCAAGGGAGACGGTCTCATTCGCGAGCATCTTACTCGATGAGTGTGGGTTTCAGGGAGGTTAACGCCTCTTCTCTCCCCAGACTAGAGATAGCCATGCTTGCGAATCAATGGAAAATTAGATTTTAGTGTACCTCGCGTTCTTTACTTGAGTCCTCTTGTCATCAGGTGAATAGGTTTCACAATTGTGTATGTATGTTGTTCTCTGTCTGTATTTGAGATTGTATTCAGATTTTTGAATAAAGCGTTATACAACAACTTAACCATGATCGTAGCACCATAAATACTATTGCTTAGTGGCCAAGAAATATAGCTGGTACAGGTACAGACATTATAAATACGCCTCTTTTTTGTGGTAATTCACATGCATATCTATTATTTTATGGGGAAATATGAATGGAACATTCTACAGAACACTCAAGGAAAACGGTACCATGCCCATATCACTAAAATCAATTAAATAGCAAAACATATACGGTATAAATAGTTAGATTTTTAGTGCATAATGCAAGAAGCCGCTATGCTCTCGGTGATAGAGTAAGTTGCTTCGGTGATATTTGCATATATATATCCTAAATATTATATATTTGTACAACAAAAACAAATTTAAAAAAAAAAGATTTTGGGGGTGCACAAGTCCACTAAAGTTCTTCTCTAGGACACACAAGGATAACCTAAAACAGAAAATTACCATAAACCTAGACTAACAAGAACACACCAAAAATAAGACACAAAAGTAAGACAGCAAGCAGAAAACTAAGAACCCATTTTTTCTGAAATTTTCCAAGTTTTATTGAAATATGTGGCAGAGCCAAGCCAAAGGAGGCATAAGTCACAAAGTTTTCCACAATAGGCAGAAATAAAACAAATAGTAATTTCTTTCAAAGTTTAACTCTTTTTTTTCAAAAGCATACAGTTTAACCATTCAACTATAATTAACTCAATTTTCCATTTTTCAACTTATGCATCCATTTGATGGCTTTGCCACCAAATTAAACATACAACAGAATGCTTAGTTTCCTAATAATAATAGCATAACAATAGATATTTTCCAAATAATAATAACAATAATAATAACAATAACAATAGGCCCAATGATAAATATACTGCTTGCGCTTATAGAAAAAATGTATCAATTACCAGTGTATAAGTGTTTGATGTATATAACCTGCAGTTCGGGCTAAATATTGATCAACGTTGTGATGCGGCGTTTATTGGACGCAATACGTCGTTTATATACCAAGGTGTTGATATATATTGTATGGTGTAGAATTTAACAGAGGTAAATCAATGGTATGGACATGAAATCTTGGGAAGATCACACTCACCCTGTCCCGTTATTGACCAGCATGCTTATCTTAACAGAAAAAGCAAAATGTATACCGCACATAATCAAGATCGAGAATTACGAAAGATTCAACATATGCATGCCTGTCAATCCTATCGATAAAGGCGGTAGGCACTTTTTCGAACTTCCTACCGCCTACCGTTTTTGCATTCACATCCTTTTTGAAAAATAATACTGAAAATAAAAATGTACATCCGGTGAACTATAAAATGTACAAGAAACCATCAAAATATATACCGAATTTGCATTAAAAGTAGTCAATTTCAGCCTAATTTCTCTCCATAAACGGCGATCGGGCGAAATGACCCTTTTTGTTTGCTCATCAAAAAAAGCGAAAACGATAACATGGGGGCGCTGGTACCTTGGGGTTTACGACTCAGCGGCGGCAAGACGGCGTACCGCTTTCCAGAGTACAAATGTTAGCCAGTAGTATGCAGATATGCATGTTCTATTCATTTTCTGTAGTTATTTTTAAGTCACCTGGTAAAAGTTTGCAAATATCAAATCATCAAGTTAATGTGGAGTCACTTGTGTCAGAAAGATTGGAACTTATGACCTCGGAATTGGAACATTTCCTCATTAACCACAAAGCTACCTCTATTTTTCGGAAACGCGGTACAGAAATTATGAAAATGGAATAAAATACAAAGTTATTGATTAGCATTAAAAAAAACCTGAGATGAACTAACTTGCCTCTATGGGTTGATGCGTCAATGCACCCCTAACAACACCCTTGACGAATGACAGTCTAATACTGCACCACATTTTTTTTAATAGTAGCACAAATGTGATACTGATATAAGGGAAATTGACGCTCTGGGACCACAGAAATGACAATTTTATCCGAACCTATTATCAAATTGCTTTAACATATATGAAAACATTACTTTATATAATTTATGAAAATGGCATTGCCCATTACGTAGGCCTATCACCTAGGCGATTTCTTATTATATAATCTATTTCTTTTATATCTAACCTTGAATTCACCCTGCATATTATGTCAAAATCAGAATACTGATTTATAAAGTATGTATCGCTAACATCTATAAAGACCAACTTGATACGGTAGTCAACAATGAACAATGCGCGAGTCATTTGTGACAATTTTTTGTTGTCTAGACACATGAATAGTTTAATGCATGGAATTTTATGAAATGAATTAATATATAATTGAAATAATAAATGATAAAGTGTATTAATCTAGTGAATGGCTTAAATATATTTACAGACTGCCTTGTTCTTGAACAACGTGTACATTATTAAAGAAAGGCGTTTGATTAACCATTGCCCATCGCCTTATGATTTGAGTCGTGTCTATCCAGGAAAGGAAAGAACTATGTTAGACTTATGTTTTAGCACTTTCTTGATGGTGCACAATTCGGTCCTTTCATCTACAGTAATGGCTACATGTTATTCTTATTTACTAGACCACAAACACTAACCAGAAAAAAAGAAACAAATCCTGCTACCCGGGACTGACTGACACAGTAGGGCCTTGCAAATCCAAGATTTTTTTTTCACATTAACGGCTAAATTTAGAAAATTGTCCTGAAAATTGTAGACAAGCCCCATCAAGATCAATGTAAGACATTCATAAACGTATCAGAAATAAAAAATTCATAAGGTTGATAAATATATACCTTATTGATATCTCTACAGCCAATCTCAGAGCGCTAAGGTCACAGTAAAAAGATTTTGAACTTAATATATTTTTTCCAACGGTTTTAAAATTAACGACTGACACCGCCTCTTTTAAAAACATGGGGAGCTGATTCCATAACAGTGGGCACCGGTAGAAAAGACCGGTAACCATTTTAATTTGATTGGATTTTCTTGGATGCTAAGTGGTAGGAGCATGTGAGAAGATGATCGGCCAGACTGGTAAGGTTGTCAAAATAAATACGTAATTCTAATAATTGTCAAAAATGCATAAGGCTATCTCTAAATTAGACAGTAAGATTTCTTTTAAATCAAATGGAAGGTATAATACGGTAAAATGGGTATAATAGAAACTTTGAACCACTAACACAAATTGCCAATCATTTTGTTTAGGCATAAGAACAGTATCACACGGTACTAATAATGCTAATACAAATATACAGTGTTGTAATATGCCTAATACTTGTCAAGTGAAAATAATAATCGTATCAGAAAAAATAGGCCTACCAATGAAAATCTGACAACGTTAAACTAATTACATTAATTATTTAAAGTAAATATTGCTATGCATCATCAAATTCCTACGATGCTTATTCTAGTATGTTTATGAAAATACACAAATATCACATTTATAGTAAAACATAAAGCGAGTGTGGATAAAGCTAAAAGATATCATGTTTAAACTATTGAATTTCAAATAAACATAACACAAAATTTAACGGATCGTAATACAATGATGTGCAAATTCGTATAAACCTCACTCCGATTGATAACATTTCAACATTATGGCAACTATTGTATATTTTGTTACAGATTATACAAAGTTCAAATGTAATATACAGTTGGTTACGTGATATAAAGTGTACAATCCCATAGGGATATCACAGACTATCGTCACCACCGTCAATACTGGAATCATTAAACCCTACTAAACTAAATAAAATGAACTTCAACACAGCTAATAATTCAATTTAATGTTACTACACAGTAAACTTAATCAAACAACAAAACAACAAAAACCACACCAAAATGGAAAGGTCAAGGAAAAAACCACTAAGTTGCCGCACAGGAAGTTATTAATGAGCAAATAACAACAGGAAAAATAAAAATATGCGAAGAAAATTTATGTATATTTTGTTCCTAATTTCAGTTATAGATGTCCGATATTGATAATCGACACCTTATTTTAAAGCTTACAAATGGAATATGGTTTTAATATCCACTCCATTTTCCAAATGTCCTACAACTTAGTGATTTTGTCATGATGTATCCTAAATAATAACTACTAGGCCTAGATTAAATAATTATATAATTTGGCTTTACCAAAGCCATTTATTTCCTTAGAAAGATTTAGGATCGGGTATGAATACTTTGGAAACAACGTGACATCAATATTCATAAAATTACTTTTCATGAATCTCTTAAAACTAATTTCTAAATTTACCATATCTTCTTATTTACATTGTTATATATTAAGGTTACATGTTGTATAATTATTTGTATATAAATTGTTTGTATTTCTTGTTATAGTGATTAAACTTGATAACAAAACATTTCCTATTGCCGTGTACAGTATATTTGTATTGTAACTGCTATTATCTGTTTGGCAATAAAAGTAAGTATATGAATGAATTAGAAGGTGAGTATTCCTTAAGGAAAACGCCATATTTAGAGTGGGCTTATTCAAGAAGGCGCATTTTTTAATGAGCGCTTATTCGATAGGACGCTAATTCAAAGAGGGCTTATTCGAGAGGGGAGTTAATTCAACAGGCGCTTATTCAAGAGAGGGTGCTAATTCAACGGGTGCTTTCTCAAGAGAGGGGCGCTAATTAAACGGGCGTTTATTCGAGAGAGGGGCGCTTTTAACGGGCCCTTATTTGAAAGGGTGCAAATTCAACAGGCGCCTATTCGAGAGGGCGCTAATTCAATGGGCGCTTATTCGAGAGGGTGCTAATCTAACGGACGCTTATTCCAGAGAGGGACGCTAATTAAACGGGTGCTTATTCGCAAGAGTGCGCTGTGACTTTTCCTTTTACTGTTGTAATAACTTATAGCTTTCACCGCGTCAAATTACCACTTCAACTTCCTAAAACAGGGCTACCACTGGGAGTCATTAATAAATATCAAGAAACATAAATTGTTCTTATAAGGGACGCAGACACATGCCTAACAAATAAATGAGAACACTTGCCACATTCAATGTTTTAAGCCTGATGCTTCCTGCTGAGCAAACGAATTCTAGAAATCATATCAACAAAATTGCAAACCATTTAAAAAGGAATTTATATTAAGCTTAATAATACCATCATACTTGGTGTTATCACCGTTTGGTCGATGCCTTTACTTAGCAACATTTCTAATAACCTCCAAGTACTGTAGATATTTCTCCTGGGTATCCACAGAACCCGGTTCTTTATTGAATTTTGTTGGCAACTTCGAAGTACGGTCGTTATCTCTAAGTGTGAATCGATTAATTCACTTACAGCCTTATAATACTTTTATGTCTCAACAGCTTCACTGGATCATAAAATATAAATTCACGACTTGGAATCAAGGTATTTCCTGGTTAATACATGTGATAATTCCATTCACCATTTAACATTTTAACAAACATGCAACTTGCAGGGGCTGATTTTTCACAAAAAATGAGTTATTTACATGTTCATGTTGTTTAATTATGGGGGCGCACGCAATACAAGTGGGAGCAATTGGTGCAGCGGTTGCGGTTCAGAATCCCAATCTAAAGGTTGGTGGTTCGAAACTTTTTCACGCCAGTTGCTTGTGCACCTGAGCAACGCACTTTACTCACATTGTTTCAGTCAACCCAGTTGTACGATGGGTACCAGCAAATTACTGGGAAGTAACCAGCGATGGACTAGTAAACCATCTAGGGAGGGGGGTACCATGTTCTCATTTGCTACACGCTACTGAACCTGGAAATATGCCCTCTAGTAGTAGTAGTAGTAGTAGTAGTAGTAGTAGTGGGAGTAGTAGTAGTAGTAGTGGGAGTAGTAGATAGAAGTAGTAGTATTGTTATTGGTCGTGAGGTGGAATCTTGATCAGCAGTGCAAAGAGATTGAAAGTGTGTCCAAATTTAAGTTTCTTGGTTTAAATCACACAAGAGGGAAACAGTGACACAAATAAAGGTTATACTAGGGATAGCAAGAAGAACCACGACATCAGATCTGGTGGAGCTAGTCTGAAGGTGAGTCTAAGTCCGAAGGTGAGGCTGGAAAAGACATTGGTTTGGAATTGCTTGTGTTGCTCTATATGTTTGTGAAAGTTGGACAACGAAGAAGAAAGAAGGATAGAAGCTTTTGAGATGTGGCTTTGGAGAAGAGTTCCAAGAGTTAGTTGAAGAGACAGAAAGACAAATGAAAGGAACAGGGAAACAATTGCAGTAACAGATGACAAAGGTACTTACGGAAATGGTCAGAAGAGAAAATGAGTAAATATCAACATAAGAAAAGGAGAGGTGACAGCATAGCCTAGCAACTATTGAGAGAGAGAGATATGTGGAAGAGGAAGAAGAGGGAGGAGGCGGACTGAGTGGATACACATCATCAGATGTTGGACAATTATTATGGTAAATGCGAGGAGATTGAATTTCCAGAGAAATTGCCAGGTCTCTCTTTAAGGCGAACTCAACTGTACTGAACAGATCGTTATCGTTATTATTATCGTTATTATTATTAATCCGAGTGGGAGTGGGTCCTAGTTCTATTTTTTTTTCACAAGCTAAATAGAGAAAAAATTATTTTCCTCATTCTATGTGTTTTGGTGCCCTTTTAATGCTACATATCGCCCATGTATGTATATTATGTATATAATTTATTTTTAAGGTCAATGTTAAGTCAGACTCACATAATATAAGAGGAGGAATGCAACTACGTTTTGGAGATAATAGGGGGGCGCCAGATGCACCTCGACCCCTAAATCCACTATTGATCTCGGTTTATTACTCACTGAAAGTGATCAATCATAAATCGGTACAGTACGTAATAAAGCAGAACTATGAAACTGAATTCCCTCAAACAACATAATACATTGCAAGTATGTGAGCTTGGCCTACGTGTTAATGACTAACATTATACGTTATTTTTTTTTAACAGACGTCAAAACATACCTTGAAACATTAATTGATGTAGGTTTCAAATTATGTTCAAATATGCGTCGTTTGCTTAACAGCCGAAATTATATATCTTTATACCTAATACCAAACATTTCGACAGCACGCCATTATGAATGTATAATGCGCCATGTGTGTAATAATTACAAACAATGTTTAATTTTCTAATTATGTAAATATACGATGTTTGCTTGCCAACATAAATAATATTTATTAATACCACAGAGACGATATTAAACATACCTTTTGGAATCACATCGTTATGCAGGTATGAAACGCCAATATGCCAGAATAATCTACATATTCAAAAGATTTGAATAATAGACTATAATTACCATAATAAATAACACAGCGTATCTATACAAATGACTGATATCATCATTACGTCTGCCTGTACTTATTTAATTGATCATCGTAATTAAAATGTCGCATTATACGACCTTACGACAGTTTAATTGTATCTTGTTTATGTGTAGCCTTTTAAATATTTTGGCTTGAGAGCCAACGACGGCGAATTAATTAGTCGCCTGATGACAATTTCTGGCGGAAATTCTCTCTCAATGACACAATACGACGAATATAAATGAACCAATATAGCATTTAATTTGTATTACGACTTTTTGGCAACAAACTTAATTATATTTCAGTAGTAAAGGGCAGTATTTTAATTATAAACACATAAGTATTATGTCATTTGGAAAATTAGTCCCACCTTTCATATTGTAAAAGAGCAAAATACTATATAGGGTCTTTAATTACAGCGTCGAAAACTCAGAATGGACTCTAAGCTATGAGACCGTAGAAAAAAAAATCTTCTCTGCCTTTGGATATTTTGTTCAGACAACATGGAGCCACTTCTTGCACAATAAATTAAACAATTTGATTCTAAATTTTATCTACAATCCGAAAGACTACATTAGCACAATATTCCTGCTGTAATATCAAAAAATATAGGTACGTTTGGGGATATGAGGGAGAGGGGTAGCCTAATTATTTTCTATGATTCGTTTTTAAAAAACGGTAAGTTGTTTTCAATATATACCAGTTGGAATCAAATGCTTAAATTTTATCTTGACCACCACCCGCCATTAAAATATCACATAGGCTAACTATCGTCACATAACATGCGTTAATATATAGATGTATTGCATCTAAATTTGACGTATTCCTAAATCGCGCCCTTTTTATTTTAAGATGGCTGCTATTCGAATCTTAAGTATTAACCTTAAGAATGTGCTTATTATCTATTTGCAACTCAATCTGGAATGGTCTATTTTGAACGAGGATAGCAAAAGAACAATATAAATTGCATGTAAAGGGTTGATATATTCCAACACATAAAGGGGATCACAATTTAAAATGTGTAAGTTTATGGGTCGTTCAATACACGGCATCTATAAGATAATATCAGAAAAAATAATCAATTATCTTTCTTTATGACACCATTCTGATGTCGTTAGCCGAGAACAGCCGTTGGTTACCAACGATTCCCCCTATGTGATTTGAACTACCGATTGTTTGTCTCAAATGGCACGACGAATAAAGAAATAATTTTATACAGTCGGTTCCACTAACTATACTGCATTTTACAGGTAAAAAACATGAAAATCATTTTGTGCAAAATGATTTCATTGATAAAACTTTAGTCGTTCAGCCGATTTGGTGCGCCCTCTGTATCGTCACACAAATGAATTTGGAAATTTATGCTAATAGGTTAGGGTCACGTTTAAATTTTACTAAAGCGCACTTTTGGCCTTCGCGTATTGAATGAATTGTGTTCGAATGTTTTGGTATACTGGTCTAATCTGATTTCCCATGTTGCTACTGACATTTCATCCAAATATTACTATATGCATGTATTTTAGGTTTTACTTAAAGGTCCTCTTTAAAGTCTGCCTCGAGCAAAAATGTTTTATCGGCCAAATTAACCAAAAACAACTGTTTATTTAAAGTGTTTTTTTAAAAAGAACAGAGCTGCTAAACACCACCAAAACCTTGGTTAAATGTGATCGTTAAAGGAGTGCAGTACTGTAAGCGCCCCTTTTAAATCATCGTCCCGTCCCATCAATACCCCAAAAAACCTTCACCAATATGCAGTAAATAGCGGGTCATATACAAACTTATTTATCAGTATGCTCCTCTAGCATTATTAGTGTCTGTCTTTTCTTTAGTAACCCCAATATTTTCCTCAATTCATTTACCAGATTCCCCCCCCGCCCGCCACCCACCACCACCACTTTCAAATACGCGCCCTCAAAATTGCTACAACTTTTGTAAGCGCTAGTACTGTATTTCTTCTGACGAGGCTTCAGTTACTGCAATTACCAAGTTCAACAACATGAAATATCATAACACATTATAATGTCATCGTTTATACATGTTTACAAAACGAAAACAATGTATGTAAAATATCTTCCATTATATTGTAATCTAAATACACTGTACTGTATTTATAACCATACATTGTAAAATGCGTAAAACTTGACTGAACAGGAGCACGAGAAGGAGGGTAAATCATGTTAAACGACGTGCATAGATTGAGATTATTACAGACACGGTAAACGATAATGTTTGGAAAACAGGCATGCCATTATCTCATGTAATCAAACATCAAACGAGATGCTATAATTTGAATTAGTGCACAGTATGCATAGAAAATGTCTGAACATAATTAAAGAGCGTAAAGCAAACCAGATTAGTAAACGATTATCTTTTGGTAGAGCCAAGCCAAAAGAGGCAAAAGTCGCAACGCTTGTTTTCCACAAAAGGCAGAAACAAAAAATGTCAATGTTTTTAATATTTTGTTCATCTCAAAAATATAGAGTTAACACATTCAACCTTCTTACTAAATTAATAATTTCAGATATATTATCAAGAAATGTTTTAAAAATTTAATTTAAAATGACCCTGCTTAGACACAGTATATGCAGTAAATAGCGGGTCATATACAAACTTATTTATCAGTATGCTCCTCTAGCATTATTAGTGTCTGTCTTTGCTTTAGTAACCCCAATATTTTCCTCAAATCATTTACCAGATTCCCACTCCGCCCGCCACCCACCGCGCCCTCAAAATTGCTACAACTTTTGTAAGCGCTCGGGCGCACATTCTGATAATCAAGTTTCAAAATACAGTTTTCTAAAACATACATTATAAATGTTTGAACTTTTATTGTTCATAACTTTCCAAGGAAACATCATCTGAAACCAATTTTTTTTTTTGCATGTTAAAGACAATAGGCCTAATGGTTTCTTTATTCATAAATAACCAAATTTCAAGTTTTTGGCTTATGCCTTGTTTGGCTTGGCTTTTCCACCTATTTGGCCAGTAGTAAACAGAAGTTACAGATACATCGCTCCTGAAATTAACATTTAACATGATGTGCTTCTTGAAAATCTGCACACTTACACAGTTGGGTATTGCCTATAAATTGGCAAAGTTCAAATGTCTTTGGTTGAACCGTCTCGTCACAGTTAAAATTTTAAAAGCGCATGTAAAAAATCGACGTACCGGAATGAGAGAAGGTTTAACTTCCTTTACTAACGACACAAAATGCTTGTTGTGTCCTTCTTCCTGATCACAAACTGTGCAAAATCTCTTCTGGAAAAAAGGTGGCGGAAAATACAAAACCTTTTAAGAAATTTATAAGAAATAAAAAAAAAAAAAAAAGAAAAGAACAAAACAGAGCAAAAGCACCAAAGGAGTAATATTATGCTTTTTTTTTTATTTTCTTTAATTTGTTTTTGGTTCTTTTTGATTAGAAATTAGGTTAATGAATACAAATTGTAATGATAAATAATAATGTTGCGATATTTATGAAATGT
>JAOTQE010084444.1:0-15359 GCA_025631205.1 Nesometra sesokonis
TAAATACCTGTTAAAGATTGAAATATGCTGGAACATTGATGGGGTCAAACTTGCTTAACTGTAAAATGAACCTCCCAAATTTTGTAAGAATTATATTAAGTGCAACGGTAGGAAATACAGTGAGGAACTACAAAATTCTGACAGATTACCACCAGAATTTTCAAAATCCTTGTCACCTTGGCCACAATTTCATTGTTTAGACCTTTCTATCATAGAATACTCGTTGCCCTATTCATACATAGTTATGCTTTTATGAACGAAATAATCTTTCATATTTTTTATTGTACTTTAATATCATCATCAATATCTCCTGCCATCCAAATTTATGGTTTATGTTAAGATGATTTCAGATTATCATAAAAGGAGAGGCGAGGACAGTTTAGACCTTTCTATCATAGAATACTTGTTGTCCTATTCATACATAGTTATGCTTTTATGAACGAAATAATCTTTCATACTTTTTATTGTACTTTAATATCATCATCAATATCATCCAAATTTCTGAAGTTTATGTTAAGATGATTCAGATTATCATAAAAGGAGAGGCGAGGACAGTAATCCTTAACGATTGCCTTGTTTTATTAAACTAGTAGGAATTACATTGCGTTGCATGTGAAATAGGCTTTGCAGACGATCCAAAGGATTTATTAAAATTTGAGAGGCTTCCATGACATTCTTTCACCTTCACTGGAAATTTGGTACGGTCCCGTTCATACGGCATCTTCTTGTTTGATTGATTGAATGAAAAGAGCGCATTGAGCCCTCTATCGTCGAATCACAAAGTCTGCAAGTAAAAAACATTTGTCATGTGTCACGATAACGGGAATTCCCGGAAATACTACAATGGTGTATCGTTTGGCGGGACATTCTAAGTCAATGACATTATTTTCGTAAAGTTCCATTAATGTATAGGAGGAGCCCAATGGCTAGCCTTAGCAGTGATGAAGATATTTGGGAATATAAGTCACCAAAGAGGAGACCTGGTGGGTCTAGACGTAGGCCTAGGTCTAATCACAGAATTCAACAACGACTGTGCAACAACAGTTCGCCGTCGACAAAAGCCAACGACGAGGGTCGAAAGAATCGGCATAGGCCTAGGCCCATTTCACATAGCCCTAGTCCAAGGGCCAATTCCAAACGTAGTGGGCCTAGGCCTAGTACATGTAGTAGTACCTCAGCCCAAGTTATTAAAACGGAGAAAGTAAATGATGTAGGCTTAAATAATAATAATAATTTCTGCCCCAATTGTCAACTGCCGTTCTATCTTTTAAAAGTCCAATCACCAATGTGGCATGTGGAGGAATGTTTGATGAGCTGTAGATCAAATATTGAAGGTAAAGAAACTTACGTACATTTTTGTTTGTTAATTTAATAATGTTCCTTGTTTTTTTTATTTATTAAAACAATTACGTTTCTTTTTAATTAAAAATTATGTTTTATTTATTAAAACAGTTAGGCCCCATAAAAATAATTTTTAGTTTATCACCCTACCAAAAAAAGCATAAAAACTGATGCGGGTGGGAGTTTTTTTTTCTTTAACCGACCCTCCATTGTAGTATCTCACCATGGACGGATATAGAGGTTCAATAGTGTGGCTAGCCACTCCCTTCATTTCGAGTGAAAAAATATCGTGATAAAAAAAACATTTAAAACTTACCAAACCGGGTCTCGGTGGCGTCGACCCATCTCCTTCCACTACTAGAAAAATAGTATAACCAGTTTATTTTGTCTCAGAGTGCAATTCCCGTGCATTGTGTTGGGTGGTCAAAATTATCAAGAAATCTATACCATAGCCCATACCTGCCAACCCTACCGATTTTGGCGGTAGGCTACCGCTTTTTTCGACCTTCCTACCGCCTACCGATTTTGCATGGAAATCCTACCGCTTTTTGAAATTTGAGACCAAAATTAAATGTCAAAGACACAAAAAAACACAAAAATACGCAGTGAATTGGCACTAAAAGTGAGCATTTTCAGCGTAAATGCACCCATCAACGGCAATCGGGGCGAAATGCCCTTTTTTTCTTTTTTTTTTTTTAGCTCATCAAAGCAAAATGGGGATCGCGACGACGAGACGGCCTACCGCTTTCGAGAGTACAAATGTTGGCAGGTATGATAGCCCAAATGGTGGGGTTGCGATTGGTACTATAGTATCTGTGCTGAACCATCTGTTTAAGTGTGCAACAAAGGTGTGTACACTGGGAGAGACATTTGGGGCATAAATTTATTCAAAGTAGGGTTTGGATTATTTTTTTAAAATGGTAATCTATTCTCTGGTGCCATTTAGTCAGAATGTGTCTTTTTTTTAATATTCAAAGTTGTTAATGCGTTCAAGACACCGTTACCCCGCCACCACCAACATGTTTCAAGTGGTGTGTCAACCGGAGTTATGGCCATAAAATAAAGTGTCCTTTCTTTGGGACTCCTCCCAGTCCCGTAGCCAGTGCTGAGGAAGGTGGTTTAGGTGAAACTCCTTTCTTAGTGAAAACCCCATTCAAAAGCAAAGTCCTTAATTTGTAACCATTTTGGTGTCCCCGTCTCTGTGACCAACATAATCCCTGTGGCTTCTACTTGGCATGTCGAAACCCTCTTTGTGCCTATATTTTGCTATTAAATATAACAGTTCTATTTTTTTCAAATGATGACATTTCATCACCAAATTTGGTTAAATTCTGACAATATTTCCCCAAACATGGTGGCCTAAGGTAGGTTTACTACGCCCTCCCTTTTTTCTAACATTTCTGGATTCGACCTTGCCCAGCAAACCATTTTAAACAACCCTGGCTATGGGTGTTCCCCCTCTCGTAAATAGGCCTATCTGGATCCATCCCAGCCACTCCTCCGCAAATTCCTACTACTGCTCACGTTGGACCATCGTCCATCGTTATTTTATACTCGCGCAAATCAGGCGCGGATCCAAGTGGGGCCAACCCGATCCAGGCCTCCCCTTTTGAATATTATTTAAACTTGAAAAAAAAACTCATTCTTTCTAATAAGGTACTGTGAAAATTGCCTTTAAAGTACCCAGGAAATGCATCTTGTTTTGAAAATTGGCTTACAGGACACTAAACCCTTCAGAAACAAAAAGAAATTTGGCACCGGACCCCTTCTATGCTTGTATCTGGCATCGGGTCCCCTCTATGCTGGTTCCGCCCCTGAATATGACGCCCATACCAGATTATGATTTATTGGGGGTGGGGTGATTAACTCCAGATTTTGATTTTGACAAGCCTAAAAAAAATGCCTCGCAATAACAGGTTCAACTATCTTGGAGTCCTTATACACAGCCGTTCTCATTTTTACCGAAAAAGCGGCTCACATTCAGTTGGGCTTAAACCTGCTAAGCCCCACCTGAAATCTGGCCCTGGTATTGTACTGTATTGTAGGTAGGGGCGGATTTAGGAGGGTACAAACGCCCCCCCCCCCTCCTTATCGTTGAAACGTATTGTTACGCTCCCCTCTAATAATAGGGGTGCCGGGTCCAAAAATAACCATACAAATAAAATATACACATACATAAGGGCAAGTCCGGGTACCAGAGGGAAAGAACCCCTTTTTTTGCTCACCAGAACAAAACCGGCAACCACCCCACCCCGACTTGAAAAAGGGCTCCCCTTTTGTTGGATCCTGGATCCGCCCCTGGTAAATGCATGTAAATACAATTTTTTTTTCCTAAAATGGGATAATATGTAAGAATCCAGGAGAAAGGAAACTGGCTGGGAGCCAGGTTGACAAAATGGAAATCTCCTGGCCAAAATGGAAGTGTTGGCATGTATTGTATGATAACATCGTATGAAATAATTATTAGTTATTAGAATACAACACTTAATGTTTTTACAGTTTATTTACATTTTCAATTTACTAGGTTTAGCTTAGAACTATGCTCTCTGAGACCCAGCAAACCTGTCCGTATTTGTCATGTGCTGGACACCTTTTTGTGCCACAGCGATAATTGATGAACATGATGTCCTTGTGACAAATTTACCACAACCCCTCACGATGCATTTTTTTCTTTTAAAAAATCATTGAATAGTATCTTGTTATTGTGCATTAGTAGCTTTGTCGTGCATGGTACTTTTTGTACCAATGTCACATGACTTATAAACCTATTTTAGAAACTTGACATTTTCCATGTAGTTATATAAACCATTTAATACTATGGCAGCTTTATTCTTTAATAAAGAATAAAACTCCCATAGTATTTGAATTATTTTCTCTTATTTGTTTAGAATGCCCAAGTAATCTTGACTGTAACTCAACTAGTGTTATGCATTATAAGAATTTCAGTCACAACTTACTTGCCCAAGTTAGGGCAGGAGGAGATCCTGATTGTTTTAGAGAAGATTCTAAATTAAATATAAAGAAGATTGAAGAGCTTTTTGGCAAAGAAAATGACCCTTACAAAAAAGAAGATAACTTTAGTAATGAAATCACTCAAAATTATTCAAGAGGAATTCAAAACCATTGTCAATCTCAACTCAGTGGCTCACAAAGAACGCCTAAGAAGCGGCAGAAACCTTCTATTCACATACAACATAACAAAATTATTTCAAGCCCGTCACCTTGCAAGCAACAGAAGAGTCATACGAAAATATCAAGAGAACCCACACCAACAAAATCTGGCATTTCCAGTAAAGGCAGTACTTTGAAAAATGTTGACAAGCCACTCCCAAATCAACCTTCAATTTTATCATTTTTCAAGCCTACTCAACTAGCATGTAAAGAATTGAAAACAAACAAATTAAAAAACAGTTGTCAAAAGTTATTAGAATGTGAAGCAGAAAATATTAATGAGTTACACACAAAACATTGCATGTCAGAATCAGATGACAATACTTCACCAGATATCGACATTTTTGCAGATCAAGATCAACTTCAGAAACCTAAAATAAAAGGTTTACAGAAGGCATCGAAGGATCTTATTATAACAGAAGACGAAAGCAGTAGTGATTTGTTTGTGGATGATGGTGGTGAAGCCAGTGACAACATTTTTTTGTCGCCTGAAATTACATCAGACTGTAGTACAGTACAGTATAACAGTGAAGGCGTTTCAGATAACGAAGAAGTTCTTACTCCTAAGAAAGATGCTCTTGAAGATTCTGATAGTGAAGATGATATATTTTCTCCAATTGTTAAGAAGAGAACACACCCATCCTTACGTAAGCGAGCAGATAAATCACAGAGTAAACCTCTTAGTGTTAGTAACATTTCTAAAATTGTGAATTCACCTAACAAAGGTGATGGCTGTGAAGAAGTCATGTTTGCATCAGAAAATGTCTCATTATCTCCTCAATATAACACAACAAATTATGAAAATAGTTGCACAGTAACTGGTGATGTTGTGAATTTAAGTGAATTGGAAGAAAACGGTGATAGTCATGTCTTTTCAGACCTTGATAAAATTGATAACACTGATGCAAAACATACTGGTGATGGTGTAGTTTATAGAAGTGAAGACATCAATGGTAATAATAGAAATATGGAATCTGTTAACAAGAAGAGACCTTTGTCAACTAAATTGCAGAAACGGTGTTTTGCTGAAAAGCCTATTGTCAAGAAAGTAATAATTGATCAGGATATCCCATTAATATCTGAAGAAACTAATAATATTTCTTCTCAATTTTTTAATCATCATCAGTATAACATAGCTGTAAAGAAGGAAATTCTTGATGAAAATTTGGAATCAATTATGACCACAGGCACTATTGCTTCTCCTTTTTTAAAGAAATACAATAATTTTAAAGTGGAAACCCCTGTTGTAAAGAAAGAACCAATATACAGTGAGGATGGTCTAGGAGTAATTCTATCTGAGCAAAATGAAGTTGAAAGCAAAGAATTATCATACTGTATAGGAAATGATAGTTTCGCTGAACCACTTTCTTACAGTAATATTAGAGTCAAAGATGAAGTGGTAAGTGAATCATCAAATGAATACTTTGATTGTCAAGAGTCTATTTCCCATCCTACATCCCATAACTTCCAGAATTTTAACAACACAGTTGATTCTTTTCCAAAGAAGGATAATTACTCTCTGCTTCATGCTACAGGTTCTTCTGTACATGCTACAAGTTCTTCAGGTGCTGCTACAGGCTCCTCCATCCATGAAACAATTTCCATTGCTGCTGCTACAGTATGTTCAGGCCACACTTCAAGTTATTTAAGTCTTTCTACAAGTTCTTCAGATCATCATGCAACTTCTTCAGTTCCAACGACAAATTCCTTCAAACCAAATCCTTCTAGTGATTCTTCCCAAGGCTCACCACATGATACCGATTCATTTGGAGTTTTCTGCAAAATTGCTTCACAAGTCTCGGAAAACTTCATTCCATTCAGGGATTACTTCTTCAAATCAAAAAATGTAAAACAATTAAAGAAACATATAAAGACTGAGGTTGGAGAAAGTAGTTCCAATACTCTCAGTAGGTCTTCCAGTGATGACAGAGATCTCATGTCAGGGTCATCAGCTTCAAGTAAAACCAACTATAGGAAAAACAATTATTGGAAGGAAAGCAGCTGGAATCATAACCCTAATCGACAGTGTCCTTTCTACAAAAAGATGCCAGGTAAGATAACATGCTATTTCTTGTGATTGACACGTACAATAAATTCTTCCAAAATGGACATTTCAATCTGTAATGAAAATATATCCAACAATTTTTGTAGCGAGGTTGGGGGTGTG
Source organism: Nesometra sesokonis (assembly GCA_025631205.1). NCBI lineage: Eukaryota > Metazoa > Echinodermata > Crinoidea > Comatulida > Antedonidae > Nesometra > Nesometra sesokonis. The sequence continues at coordinate 6,680 of JAOTQE010084444.1, forward strand.
ATAGTAAAATTGGTTAATAATAACTTAAGTACTACACAAACCTCCAATAAGACATAAACTAAACCATATTGTGGTTTTACCATGCACAGGGTACTCTATTACTTGTTTGGTATATCTCAATAAAGAGAGATGGAAAAAATGTGGTCATAAAAACCTACAGTTGAACCTCCCTGTGCGGACAACTCTCATAAGTGGAGACCTCCCGTAATGGAATTCAAAGAACCGTTTGTTCTTTCTATGTAATCGGTGCATTTGGTACCTGTTGTAGGCACACACCTCTTAGTGGAAGCGGACACTTTTTGTCTTATAATTTAGATATGAAATCACGACTTTTAAGATAAGCTTGTGTAAATGATTGCACTTTTAGTTGCATTGGAAACATGCACCCAACAGGGGCCTATTTTTACTTGTGATTTGTCCAAATCTACTGGACACGCCATTGTATCTTTCCGTTCACATATGGAGTTATATTGTTTTGCTATCCTAATCTAGTTTAATTATATCACTGCTCTACTGCAGTCCTATTGAACAAATGTGGCAGAGCCAAGCCAAATGAGACATAAGTCGGAAAATTGAAAATTTAGTTTTTTATGGATTACAAAATGATATATAATTATCTTTAACATGCAAAAAAATCAGTTTCATACAATGTTTCCTTGCGAAGTTATGAAAAATCGAAATTCAAACATTTGAAATGTAAGTTTTGAGAAAACTGCATTTGAACATTTTTTATCAGTATACATTGACTATCAAGGTCATTTTAAATTGCATTTTTTAACCTTTTTTAATCATATATTTGAAAATTGTTAAGGTATGAAAGTTGAATGAATAAACTGTATATTTTTTTTTTAAATAAAATTTGAAAAAATTGACCATTTTCAAAATTTCTGCCTATTGTGGAAAACTAGCATTTGCGACTTATGTCTCATATGGTTTGGCTCTGCCACAAATGTTTTTTCTTTACATGCTAAAAAACCCCTGTTTTTCTTTTTCACTAGACACATCAATTGCTGTTGATGCATTTAACTACGGCACTATTCCTTGTATCAAAGCATACTTTCTAAGTCATTTTCACGCTGATCATTATGGAGGCCTAACAAAACACTTTCGACATCCAATTTACTGCAGCAAGGTACAGATAAGTATTATGGGTTGTAAACTCTGATGGTTTGGGAACACTTTTCATTCTACAGTACTTACACACAGAAAACACTGCACCATAACCATGCCAGCATTATTGCCAGTAAAAACCCTCACACAGAAGATCAAATACCGGTAATATGACGGTTTTCTCCGAAAGGATCCGGTGATATGTCACAAAATCAGCAATCCTTATTATATGGGTGCTACTTTTGCCAATATTTCCATCTTTAACCTTTGTTTAGTTCTACCTAACTATGTAATATACAGTGGACCCTTGCACACACATGTGGCCCAAACCATTAACGGCAATATAAAGTCGGTATGCCTAGTGTCTTAGGTGGTCTAACAAATTCCGGCACTGTGCTGGAATTGAAGGGGTAGTACCCGTTCACACTAAAGCCGGCATCCGTAAATTACTGCAAAATTCTCATTTTAAAGTTCTGTGTGAAACAGGTTTAGGTAAATTAAAAATCAAATCAAATCAAATAGTATTTATTTGATCTACAGCAAAGTACAAATTACAGTAATCAATATCTGTAAACAAATAACATCACGGATCAGGGAGACTTTCACTATAGCCAAAAAGGCCGCTATCATAAAAGCTACCCTATAAATTACAGTCTGCACAGTATAATTGCAATAAATAAGCTTTTTTTCCATTATATAAACAAATATCTCCTTAAAAAAGAAAAATTCTACACATGCATATGTAAATATAAAATAGTATATAAATCATATTATAATTCTCAATTATTACATATATAGCAATTGACAATTGAACAAAATTCCTCGTAAGCATTAACATATTTGTTTTTCACATATAGAGCAAAACCTTTTAAAGAGTGTGTATTTACTTTTTCAATAATGGTATTATCGGTGTTATTAATTAAAATGGGTAAACTATATCTAATACACTTAATTCCTTGCAAATTCATGTTTTAACTTGACCACACGTATATTTAGCTCCTCTTAAGTAGATTCTAATAGATAAAAATGACTATTTTACAGTTATATAGGTACCTTATAGTTCTGAACTACCATTATCTTCATTGGCCAATTGCTGTTAGTTGTGCAAGTGCCCTTGGATTCACTCCAGAGCAATGAGTGTTTCATAGTTCTAAACTGCTCATACAGTTGTAATGTTAGTTGGTCGCCAGTGGGTCGGCTTAATGTTATAAAATTTTTAAAGTAAAAATAAATTGTTCTTATAGGAGACTGGCAACCTTGTGAAGTCTAAGATTGGAGTTGCTGAGACATATATACATAAACTTCCAATGAATACTCCTTGCCTAGTAGGAGGTGTTCAAGTTACTCTACTTCCAGCTAATCAGTGAGTTATTATGTATTATTTTAATGGCTATATAGTGAACTTCCACAGAATAAATTGCCACAAAAGTGCAATTCCATGGAAGCGATTACTATTGAATAATATGTCCAGAATACAACCAATCAAATCATGTTGTTTTAATGGTTTTAACTCTGTTTCTATGACAAAATTGTGCCCGTAATCTTTCATAAAAGTTTCAAATTTATCAATAAATGCGAGTAAATTTAATCTAAAATATAACAAGACAATGACAACATAAAATATATGTAACAAGTAAAGAGAGAAGAAAGAAGAGAAAAGAAAAAATGTTGAAAAGATAATAATTATAAAACATTTATTATTATTTAACTGAAATGTTTGTTACGAAGGCCGACGACTATAAATAGGCACCTACATGGGATTGCAGCTCACTATTTGTTATAATCAACCATATTATTCAGTTAAGCATTACTGTATTCACCCGTCTGTGATATAGTATATCAGTGTCTTTGGCCGTGTTTCCGCAGGAATTTCGGATTATCCGATAAAATATCTAATCAAATCAATTTTAAAAACTACAACTGCGCAAACTCAGTGTAGGCCATAGTGCATTGCGAATCGACTAACTTCCAGTGATTTTTTGGCGATTTCCCTTTTCCTGGCGTGGCACCCTGGTATCACCGCGATGAAATCCTCACAAAAAGCACCAAAAGCAAGATCAAGGTTGACCACGTGTCAAAGGTAAAAAATTATCGCATTTAGGTCAATTATCGGATAATTATCGGAATATTAACGGATAATTATCGGATAATTTTATTACATCAAAATAGGTTAAACACCCGTTTCTGCAGCACTTTTATCGGATAATTTTTATTGGGATAATTTATCGGATAATTTTTTCCTGCGGAAACACGGCCTTTGTTTAGCATTAGGGGGAAGTGAGAGGACGGAGTTCTTTGCTCAATGAAGCACAGACTAAACTCCTTCTCCTTCCTGCACCCATATTTAAAATATTTAACTATGTTTTTGTTTTCTTAGTTGTCCTGGTGCTGTGCTATTCCTCTTTCGTCTAAGGAGTGGGAAAGTTTATCTTCATACAGGAGATTTCAGAGCTGATCCCACGATGGAAGACTACCCTGCACTCAACTGCCATATACACACGTTGTACCTGGATACTACGTAAGAAATACAGTCAACTCCGCCTAAGTGCGAATTTCGACTTATAAATTTATCCAAAAAAAATGGTTTTTTTTAGCGCGACCGAATTAAACCCGCGACTGAAATAATGGTCCGATCTAATCATGGGCATTCAGCATATCGGCCTGCTGATTTATGCTAGCCTAGGCCTCATGACATAGTGATAAACAATACTTAAAATTTTATTTTTAGCACTTTAATTTTCAAATAACTTGCATCATATTGTACCTCTTTTGTTTCCTAATATCGACTATACCTATTACCAATAGAATATCTGTAGTTTTTCATTGCAAATACATTCGTTTTTGGACCTGTCAAATGCAGTGCAGTAGCATTCAATAATCTGTAAACAAAAAACAAGTGATGTAGAGCGCCTCCTGTATTGATCACCAATAAGAAATTTTAGATGACGAGGTTTTGATAGACCTTTATTACACTGCAGCGGCACCTGTCACATGGCATCTAATTCCTGACGATTCACCGCTGCAAAACATTGTCCTGCGCATGTGTTAACATAGGTTTAGCGATTGTGAGTGGCTAGCTTTGTTTGGTGAATCACAGTAGGATGAATATCAACTCGTCCAAACAGGTAGAAAATCGAGGCCAAGAAACCGATGCCTGGGCCTAGCCTAGCGATCGGGCTAGCAATTTTTTTACAACTTTGATTTCGTGTGTACTGAAATAAATTTTGAAATTTGACTTGTTTTTAAGCATATTTGGACCTAAATATTTTGTCGAGATAGACAGATTTCAACTTGTAAAAATTCGACTTTGAGATTTAATTTGCATTGTAATGTATAGGGAAAAATGGATCTGTGCGAATATTCGGCATATACGAAGTCGACTTAGGCGGACTTGATTGTACAATGTTACAATTTTAAGCTGCCCTATTATAGGGCCGCTTAGGGCAGCTGTGTATAATCTTTGCGATTTGCAAGTAACTCCATTCGCAACAGAATTGACTAGCTATACTGCACCCCTTGTATCATAATGGTGCCTGTGCATCCACACCCGCCTCCCCAAATTGTGAAAAAATAAGTTTGTGAGGCATTAAATGCAGCATAGTTAAGTTAAATGGACCAGAAGAAACGACAAAGTTGCCAAAGGCAGAATTTCTTGTTTTGTTGGCAAATCAAAATCAGTAAGTTGCCATCAGTGTGTGGAATACAAATTAGAGAAGTTTCTGATGATGTGTATGCATTTCAGGTCGTTTAAAAGTATAACATGGAATACAGATTTTAGGCCAGTATTATAACCAGCCTGTTAATGGTGATGATTTACTGTTGGTATGAAAGGAAATGAAATACATAAATAAATATAATTATTGATCCTATTAAAATACACTTAAATCAAAAAGATTTTCAAACACATCCAATAGCATAAATGCTAATTACTGAATGGATACACTAATCATGCTTAAACTAATACCCTATTCAGACTAGACACGAATTGCGATCGGTTGCGATGTAATTGGGTGTAATCAGAGGTAATGCAAATTCAAATACCTTTGCAACGGAATGGCAATTGTCTGGTGCATTCACACACACTTTCATTATTCTATGTAGTCTGGGCATATCCTGTATTTGTGTGTTCGCACGGATTGTTGACAGATTGACTTCTTCAACCAATCAGTGTCTGTGGAATTTGTTGTGATTCATTGTGAACCGATTCCGTGGTAATCTTGAGTAAAAAAGATTGTCGAATCCAATCACAATGGTAACAATTGCGAAATCAATTATAAATCGATTACTATTAGTGAGCATTCACACACGATTTTTCTTAGCAATTGGGTGTGATTGATTGTTGCAATTACGGCAACCGATGGCAATGCAATGCTAGTTTGAATAGGGTATTAGACTCATTACAAGGCTTTTGTGTTGTTTCTCATTGGGAATAATCCAATCGCTTGGTCAGGATTGAACCCAGGACCTTGGTATTGGAAGGCAAGCATGTTAACAACCAATCTTTAGAGTGCCACTAAAACATTCATGCTTTTGAAGAACTACAGTATTATTCTGGGAGTAATGGGTCTTGATCTAATGGGCCATATTTTAAAATTCTGCATACACACCACATAATCTATTGTAATGTTATTTCAAACTTTATTCATAGATACTGCAGTCCTGAATACAAATTCCCAACTCAAAAAAGATACTGTGCTACCAATCTTTAGAGTGCCACTACAATTTTTATCCTTTTGAAGAACTACAGTACTATTCTTGGAATAATGGGTCATAGACATAGACATAGACATCACTTTATTAATCCAAATCCTTGGAAATTACATTACTATTTTAACTCATCAAAAGAAAAAAATTCTACCTTATATATCTATTATTAAACAGGTGGATGCCTCTCGCAGTGATTGAATTTGGATAAAAGTTCGTGTTAGAAACCTGTACCCTCAGTCTACTGCTACGTTGTATTACGCAACCAGCTACAGTCGAATGTATTGGGTGACTTTCGTCAGACATTACGTCATCAAACTTTTTAACTAGTCGCTCTTCGTAGACCGAGTGCACCGACTGTAGTTCTGAACCGATAATCCTCCCAAACCTATTTACAACTCTGCATACATACTGCATGCTTAACCTGTTATCATGTTATTTCAAACTTCATTAATAGATACTGCAGTCCTGAATACAAATTCCCAACTCAAAAAGATACTGTGCAATATGCTGTAGATATTGCTAGGAGGCATGTTGAATCAAATAGCCAGACTCTAATTGTATGTGGAACGTATACTATCGGTAAAGAGAAGATATTTCTGGGTAAGATAAAACTATCATCATTTAAAGCTTTTATAAGGTGCCCAACAAAGAACAGAATGCCTGTTCTTCTGTCCTTCGTGGCCATCGCAGTTTGATCTTTCTTCCTATCTCTGTTCGCACTACCCGTTTTAAATCTTCCTTTTTACCCTGTGCCCTTCAACTATCTTATAACCTTGCTCTTGACACTTCTGAAATTTCTGTTAAAGACATAAAACTTGCTCTTTTTAATCATCCCCACCCCTGCCTTCACATTTAAAATTACACTGTAATTTATTGTTATAATAATAATTTATTGTTATGTACAATTACACTGTATATATTTATTTATTAAGTATTGTCTTGTGTATTGTTGTAATTTTTAGCGGATAATAGCCCATAGCTGGCTTCTGTAGCAATAAAAATCTTGAATCCTGAATCCTTAACTTTAAACTGCTCAATAATTTAAAGTTAGAGATTGACTACTACAATACATAGTACTACAGTAAGATTTAAATATACTTCATTTATCTTCACTAAAGCATTTGAGGCAAATCGTGGAAAAACAACCAAGTTGTCGCAAAATTGTAAAAATTGTTTATTTGCTAATTTTTAAAATAAATTACTGTGCGACAACTTGGTGGTTTTGCCATGATTGTCCCATTTGTAGAAATTGCGGCATATCATAATACAGTATGTATACAAGTGGAACTACTGTATATATTGGCATCTAATATGAGAATCATTCGGATCATATGCCACAATATGGCCAAGATACTTACTAACAAATTTCAAAACAAGACAACTTTAATGATAGGTTGTATGTAATAGCCAGTAGGTTACACCATTGAACTAAATGGACTTAAGGACCAGGGGTTAATAGACTGCTTGTTCACTAAGCTTACATTTTCCCCAACTTAGACCCAGATCTGTACTGGATCTGAATATGAGACAAACTGTCATATCTATTGAGACTCAAACCTGGTCTGGTTTGGACTAACGGGGCATCCCTACAAGCCCAGGGATAATACTCTAGGTTGTTGGCCTACATTCACCTCACCGTAGACCCAGATATGTCCCAGATCTGGGTATTGGAAAAAATGTTGCATCCATTGAGACTTCAACCCGGTCTAGTTTGGATCGATACCCTCCACCAGTGTAAAAGCCAGTAGATTACACCGCTGAGCTACAGTAAAAGCACATCCCTTCTAGCCTGGGGCTAACAGACTGCTTCTTTACGACATTTATTTTATCTTTCACAGCAATTGCTAAAGCTCTTGGTTGTAAAGTGTGTGTTACACGTGACAAGGAATTCATTCTAAAATGCCTTGAAGATCAAGATTTAAACAGTAGCTTGACACGTGACAAACATGTAACAAGACTTCATGTCCTACCAATGGCCTCTATCACTCACACGGTATGTTTTTTTCTCACATCCAACTGCAAATTTTCACTCCATCTTACAGGATCTAAACCAAGTCTCATTATGAGGCTTAGGGATTGGTGCTATGTATTAGGTCATTGGAAAGAATCTAGTTAGCAGCAGGGTTCAAACTCGGGGTCTCGCGGTTGGAAGGCAGGCATGTTAACCACCAAGTTCCAGTGCCACTGTTATTCAGGACTAACAAAATTAAGTGTTCACCATTTCAGTTCAGATTAACCAGTAAATTACTTTGAGCAAGAGACTGAGGACATACAAATAAAAGTTTGCCTTTTGTAAATACTTTTACCAAGCCGAAGTCTCATAATGCTGGAGCAGTTTTAGTGCTGCCAAGATCACAAGCACCTGGGAAGTGTTTGTCTCCAACTCAGATCTCTTGTTTTTATTCTTAACAGCAACCGCCGCGCCAACTGTTCCCAGATATATAGATAACAATTATTTAGCCTCTCCAGTTACCAACAAATCTAGATACTTGAGTTGAATTTTTCTGGTTGTAAACAAGTGTTATTGTTCTCTAACCAGCAGACTTTTTATTTTTATTCTAGAAATTAAAAGAATATATGAATCAGTTTGAAAGGAAATACAATCAAGTAATTGGTATCAAGCCTACTGGATGGACACACAGTAAAAAGTCTGCTGGAGTACTGGACGTTAAGCCATCAGTCAGCGGGTCAAGTTATATCTATGGTCAGTCCAATAATGATGATGATGATATTAATTAGAAAAATAACAAATAATAATAATTCTTTATATATTATTAATATTATTATATCTCCAATCTTAGTTTCATTTCTAAGTTATTGGAAAGAGTTGTTGTAATCCAACTAGAAGAACACCTCGTGAGTA
>JAOTQE010084455.1:0-15359 GCA_025631205.1 Nesometra sesokonis
AGCGCCACCACTGCTGGTCTCGCATTAACTCGTCGGTAGTTTCTAAATTTTGATTCGTCCGCTTTTTACTTTTACAAAAGCCTATGAATTTAAATACAATATATATACTGTAGTCAAATTTCCAATGCTTTATTTATTTGACAAAATATAATTTTGGAAGCATGGGCCTTTAAATACTCTATACGAGATTTGGAAATAGGGATATAGGGTTGTTATAAACATTTCATTTAGCATGCGAACGCAAATTATATTGTGATGATTTACAGCGGTCATTTGTGTTTATAACAGAGTTAATAAATGTGAGAGCAGTTGGAGCAGCAGTCGTTTCCAATTGTAAGGTCGGGAGTAACAAAGCTTATGTTGGTCGATTGTGCATGCCGCTTAATGTTCCTTTTCCACCCAGGAGTATCAGTGGGTACTTAGTGGTATACGGTAAATTATTTGATTACAGCTGCAATTTATGAAATAACACCAAATGGAGCTATAATAAGCATATGCGTAGGCGTTTGTCTCAATACGTTCCACCCAGGAGTTTAAGTGGGCACTTAGCGGTATACGGTAAATTCTGATTACAACTGCAACTTTATGGAATAACTCCATAAGGAGGTATATATAGGCATATGCGTAGGCGTTTGTCTTAATATGAAAACGTTCCACCAAGGAATATAACTGGGTATTATACGTTAAATTCTCGGATTACAGTTGGAAGTTTATGGAATTCGGTCTACTCCAAACAGCTAGGCCTATTATATATAGGCGCACGTAGGTGTTGGTCTCAATATAAATAATTACTTAGGGCCTACCATAAATTTGTACCAATAATATTGGGGAAAACGTATGATACATATGTAATTACCCCAAAAAGTTTACAGAAGATTAGTAAATGAATAAATATTTGGGATCTAACCTCCATTTCATATGGAAAACAGACGTCTAATTAAATTGTTGAAATTGAGAGACCTAAAACACATTCCCTTTTGAAACTAAAGTGGTATCACATCCTGAATACTGTATTTTGAAATTCTCTGTCTTGGATGTTTACTCTTTAATTTGACTTAGCAACCACCTCAATTTCTGTTATATTTAGTAATTGTTTCCACAGATTCCATGGCATTATCTCCACTAAATCGCATTCCGATACGTTCATATTTGCATCCATTTTGCACGAAAATATCTAATTAAGTCACTCATCTCTGGCGGAAAATCAGTTCACGTATCTAAACAATAGAGTTAAACTGGTTCATAGCGCTTGTATTTATTGTATGCAAGGGTATATTAGCACACTGAATTAATGCGTAAAATTGTTGAGTAAAATGCGTAAGAATTTACGGTTTAAACATTACTTGCTACTTCAATGATTATCGATTATATCGAACACGGGTGTCTGGTGTCTAACTGGTGGACTAAATTGTAAAATTACGACTGGTAGGCCTATTAGTATTTGTGGGCGGCCATTAGGGTTGAAATATAAAAAAAAATATTTTCGTTAAAAACACAAATAACAGACGAAATTCAACAAACAAAACACAGTCTCGATTTCGTGTTGTTCTAGTCATTTTTTGAGTTATCGATCTTGGTCCCGAAAGCCGGCCCATAGGCCTAAGTGTTTCAACAGGAGTGTTTCAATTCTACATGACACGGTCTGCCAAAATAGAAAATAAAAAAATAGATATAAATTAAAAGAAAATCATAAATATTAGCGTATGAATGCTTTATTCCCTATATTTTTATTATACAAAACATTTATTATACAAAAACACCCCAACATTAAAAAAATTGTCGTCAATCCGTACTATCAAAGTCATCGTCGTCAACGACGACGCAGTCGCAAACTAACCAACCGACCGAATGACCAACCAACCAACCAACCAAACAACCAACTCAGTAAATGTACTGTACCCTCATAATAAAAACCACCTCAATGTTATTGTCAAATGATTAGTTAACCGCACAGCACAACCATACAAGATCACAAATAATACATTATTATTATGGTTAATCCTTTACAAGGATCTGGTTTAACAAAATAAGAACTTTCGTGCGAATCAAACACTGGCTATACAATATGTAGAATCTGATACAGGAGTCTGCCAGGTAACCTGCAAATAATTACAAGACAACAATAGCAGACCCTTTGCCGGGATAGTGGTTCATACTTAACATCGGGCAAGTGGTTTAGAAGAAAGGCTAACTTCGTTGAGTTTGGGAAACACCTTTGTTAAGATTTCCTTCTGTGATTGTTGGAAATACGCATTTAGACTCCATTGCATTACATTGAGTGTTGGCATGTTATATGCCAGTCGTGACATCAGCCAAGAAATCGAATTCGTAATTGTATTGTAATTTAAATTAACAAAACCTGGCATTTTGTCTGATAAAAAACAAAAAGAAAACGGTTAAAGTGAGTTGATTTATTTCTGGACGAGGTCGTAACCACTGCGAAACAGATTACAACCCTGTGTTAGTTTTAGACAGTCCAGATTGATTTTTAACACAGGGGAGGAATTTGTCACGTGACTGAAAAGTCTATTAATATTTTGGTATTTAATATAATAATATTTACCCAGTATTAAAACAAAGGAAATAACTAGATTACCAATACTACATGTATGCTAAAATTCGTAACTATAATAAAATTCGTAATTATAATGTATAGGGCCTATGTTAAACTATCGTGACGTCAGCGTAAACGAGTAACAATACATACACCGTAAAAAAATGATAGCAATGGTTCCGACTATCCTCCTGTAAGCGGCCGCGGATACTTTTGACCTAAACATTTTGATTTCTTTTGATAATGTGCTTCTCATAAGCGGCCAACCCTGAAAATTTCGGTAATTTTTAGGCAACGAATAAAAATTCCTATACAAAATCCGTATACTGCAATGGCTGAAAATCATATTAATGAACCGATTTTAAAAATTACTAAATAATATTTGATGAAAAATAAATTACGATGTCTAGAAAATTGAAAGGCTTGTTCATAAGACCGTGAAATTTGGATATAGCCAAATATACGTGATTTAAAGAAGTTCGGCTCTCTATCGGTTGAGCTCTCGCAAGCGGGACCTCCCGTAAGCGGACACTTTTCCGGACACGAGAGTGCCCGCTTACTGGAAGTACGACTGTACCGTATTAAATTTAAGCGGGCACCTCCCGTAAACGGACACTTTCCGTTTACGGGAAGTTTGACTGTATTAGGCAGGTTTTGCAAATTTACGAAATACGATAACGCAAACGGATAATTCACATTTACATGTTTTTAAAGTTGCTAAATGTGTTTAAAATAGGCCTATATCAAATTTTCCACCTACGAATCGTTTATGATCGTCCTAAAATACTGACCAATTGTGACAGAAATTCAAGGTGTTCTATTCAAACGTTGCAAGAATTTTTGACATATCCGTTTTTATTTCGTAAAGTTGCAAAACCTCATTATGTTACGAAGGAAAAACAAACTTTGATTTGCAATTAACTTGTAGAAACAAGCAATGTAATTATGGATGTTATTTTGTACGAACCTAGCGTGGCTCCTTGTAAATTATGAAGTCGGAATATTGGCAAATTTTAATGTATCGGAAATAAAGCAAAGGCAAACGAGTCATAAATAATTCCCACAAGAATAACAAACACGAAAACAAACAACAAACAAACACGAAAACATTTTTGTTTCAAACAGTTGTGAACTATTTAGAGACTGTTCTGTATCGATTATTATAGCAGTGTAAAGCATATTATTTCTGTTGTCTTATATTTCGCGATTTTAGATTATAAGTAATGAATTTCACGGCCGGCCATCAATTTTCGCAATATTAATAATACACTGTAAATAGGTAGACTCTCCAAGTCTGTGTATTATATTTTAAAGTTTTTAATGAAATGCGCCACCAGTGGATGATGAAATTTTAGTGGAGTGAGGTTTGTCGTTATTATAAATGTGATCTAAAACATCAGAAAGGTATGACGATCCACCTGCTATGGAACGCAATGGGTGCCTTTTAACCGTCTTTCATTAATTAAACCGAATCACCGTCTTGAAACAAGACTATGTAAATAGGCTAAATAGCGATGCAATCATTACTTTCAATGTTATTATCACCATAAACAATCTTTGTGTGGATATCTATCAGTACTGTTACTAGGCCTATATTGTTTTTATAAAATAAATTGTCCAGTGATCTGATATGAACATCATCAAACAATTTTCATAAGACTTATTTTGGTTGTTCTGTATACGACGTTATAGATTTCTTCATGGTCAGATTTTGCACAAAATCTACGGTCCACAAGTAAGTATAATGCATACTCCAAGCAATGAGATACACGACATCGTGACAGGATTCAATATTTCAACATAATCATCAGGAATTATGACATAATTTATGTTGAAATATTGAATCCTGTCATGATGGCGCGTATCTAATTGCTTGGGGTATGATGGCAAAATACTTCTAACGCGCCTATTAAAGTTAAAACCTTAACTTGCCACCGGCGCCAAGAGAGAAAGAAATATTGAAACTATCTACGGTCTACGGTCTACTGTCAGCGACTACAATTTTGGAGCAAGGTCGCAAAATTAGATTTACAGTATCTAGTTTATGTAGTATGATTCCAATCCCGGATACAGACCATAGTTAAGTACATACTTTAAAACAGCATGTTTCTCTGTGGCATATGGAATTTGTAGCGTTTAGTGGGTGTACACATGCATTACCGACTTAATTCATACAGAGATCATGAGACATAACAGAGAAACAAGTCAGGCCTAATAATAATTGATTTTCAAAACACGACTCTTGATTTTATACAGAATTTTTTTATTTATTTCATTGAATTAGTTTGTTCACCATACCCTTACTTCTTACTAAATTCACCCACACCAGGGGCGCATAGGAGAGTGCCGCCTTCGTCCCCCTCTCCCCTTTTGGAAAGTAAAATATATGAATTTTATTAACATTAAACCGAAAAAAATGAACCACCGCTTTCCAAAGTCTGCATTCGCCTCTGAACACGTTATCTTTTTATTAAGTTAAGGTTAAATTACTCACAACTTTGTGTTTTTTTTTCTTTTGTGGTGATTTATTTCTTCGTTTTGGTTGTTCATTATCACTTTTACAATACATCGTTTACATACAATTATTACAGTTTACACATTAATGTGATACAGTTTGTATTGTAAGATATTTACTTGCCTTGTAACTTTTTTTTGTTTTCTATCATATAGGTATAGGCCTATAGCAACTTTTAAATTTCTATGTACAACTACGGTAACAAAGATATCGTTTATTAATATGATTTTCGTTTATACCGTTAAATTAACAGTAAGAACCCTGTATTTCGTTTTAACCATTTTTATTTATTTTTGTAAATAAAATTGAATAGCCTAGTATTAACAAAAAACACGATTAATTTTATTTTTGATTCTTACTGTAGGCCTACTGATTTAGTATTAAATACTTGCCTACATCATCTTTTAAAGAATTCATATTTATAAATTTCTGAACACCGACTTATACAAATTCGCGTTGTGTAGGTCACACTACAGTTTTTGTTTAAAAAAAAAATCGTTATTTTGATTTTTTGTACATGGCCTCATCACCGGAAAATATTACTTGCTTTATAAATATCAGTCACCAATACCTGCCAATACTGAACAAACATTGCGACACTACGGTTTTACCATGCCATATTAAAATAATAAACAAATAATGTCTTTTGTGCCAACTTTCATTTCTAAGCGAATACCCTTATTCAACACGTCAGCTAAATATTTTTTTTCTCAATATTTTAAGTACAGAAGATTTAAAATCAACATTAAAGTCAATTTAATAGGTTAATGTTAATGTTGTCATATTTATATAGCGCTTAAACAATCGTCGATTGTCTCAAAGCGCTTAAAAAAGTAGGAGATAATGAAATAGAAAAACAAAAAATGAATGGACAGACATAATATAGCCCTACATCGGCCTATACGTACGAGTTTTTCTTTTTTGCAATTCCCGCTACCAGAGGAGAGTGTAATAAATAGCCATGTCGCTAAACCGAAGCACTGTAATTTTACGAAAACAAAATCCTAAAAGAATGAGGGGAAACTGTCAATACGTCAAAATAGGTGAAAGTTGGCGTATATCACCTTCCTAGTGAACTTTTATTTGGATTTAACTGAATTTATTAATAGCTGGAAGATGAAATTCAACTTCGAAGTTTCTGATAACATTTTGGGAAGATCTGTTCAAACAACAACTGTTCAATGATAAAACAATGCAACAGAAAATTATTAAAGGGTAACTCTGGGATTAAAATATATTTCTATGGATACATCTACAGAACAAGTAGTTGATATAATGCCGAAAAATATGTTGCAAAGTGAGTCCCAAATCAAAAGTGGGTCTACTACTCAAGTTACACTGTTAAAGAATAGGAAAATAAGAGATTTTAAAAGGATTGTGCTTGAAAACCAAAATCAATTTACAGATAGGCCTACTGCTCACAAAAATGGAAAGATCAGCCAAATTCATACTAGAACAGTTTTTTTTAATGTGAATTTTGGTTTTCAAACAAAGCCCTTTCAAAATTTGTAATTTTCCTATTCTTTAGCATTGTGTAATATGGGTAGTAGACTCACTTGTTGATTTAACACCCATCTTGAAAAGTGTTTTCCTTCATTACCACATTGTCCTAGTGTTGTGAAATTTTTTCAGTTATTTCCCAATTAATTGTTCTATATGTATATCCACAGAAATTAGACATTTTATTACCGGAGTTCCCCTTTAAAACGCCCCTTTCGAGACAACTTATCACGAATATAGAGAATTCTAAACATATCTCGGAAAGGCGGATTTAAGTTATTTCGAACTGTGGCCGGATTAAACACCCCACCAATGGCTCATCTCGCCACAACGGCCTTCTATCAAAGAGTAAAGGAAGATTTTACAATTGAACATTCATTGATAAACCATGAAGCAACAAAAACACAATCTTAATTCTTCAAAAATCAATTGGTAAAAGAAAATACAAGTTTCTGTATAAATGAATATAAAAAAAAACAATTACTGGGATAAAAATTAGAAGTTCTCAAAGAACTTGTCTCATCTCGACCCATTTTGAATTGAACCAGACCTACCTAAATTTATAATAAAAATAACAACATAATTAATAATAATAAAAATAATTCTGATAATAAGCTACCGTGATTAATGACATTTATACAATGATAAATAATTGCTTTAAATTTTGTTTTTAAATTGGTAAAACAATTGATTTTTTTTATTGCAACATCTAAACTATTCCATAGATTTGGACCTGCAACCGAAACACTGCTTAGCTTTACCATTAATGTGGTCATCCATACGTAAACTCCTAGCTTGTTTAACAGGATTTAGTTCTTAGTCGAGAAATCTAGTTTAATAGTCAGTTATTTAATGGATCTAACTATACTTAAGCGTTCACATGAAGAATTATGGAGATACAGTATAAAGTCGTTATCTCGAACGTCCCAAATAACACATCTTGGAAAGATATCTCAAGGCACGGTCCTTTATAGGCCTATCATGGAATTCTTCATTACTTCGAAAGAAAAGATGGCAATTCTACAGATAAATTATCTCAAGATGACATCTTAAAGGTACATTATGAAAGCTTAAATTCATTGTTTTAAGCGTCCGTGGAATTGTTGTATTGCATATTCCAATTATCGGTATCTGAAATCTCGGAAGTTCACTTTAAGCTTCCGTAGTGAGGATAGAATAGAGTAACAATGCATCAGTGTAAAAACTATGATTGGGCAATAGACAATCTTGTATAAACGTATCAAGCAGAAGTAGCAATCGCTTTGATGTCAACCGACAATGGATTACTAGCTGATACAGTAAAAGCAGCAATAATTAAAACAAAGTTGACTGTTGCAAGTTTCAGGGATCGTGTAACGATTTAAAAACTTGCCAAACACACAATGACAAAATAGGGTAGTCTGTCTCTTTTTTTTGTAAAGTTTAAAAAAGATAATTACCTGATCGAAAACACGTTAAAGGTGATTTTTGGAGAGCTGTTTATTCGAAGGAGATGTTTATTATTGATGCAGAATGTCTCAAAGATAAATTGATAACATAACGTCCATAAACGTACTACCCGCATAGTTAATGTTAAACAATCCGAGATATTCTAAACTTGTAAATCAGCAGTAATGTAATTATACTAATACATAATACAGTATTATTAAATAAATACCAAAATGCCTTTTAGAAGATTAGAGCATACAGTAATCAATTTAGAATGGTGTATGTAAATAAATTGCTTTAGATAATTTTTTAGATGGGTACACCCCACACAGTTTATTAAATCCAATTCTGATGATGGCATAATTAAGGTCGAAATATTGAATCCTGACAAGATGTATCTGATTGTTTGGAATGTGTTGGTCCCAAGTTTGAGAATTGAAAATTCAGGAGATTTCATGTCGGCTACTTTTGTCGACCAAATAATGCAAATGTGCGACGCGTCACAATAAAAAACAGAATATTGAAAAAGTACATAACATATATTATTTAACACTGAGCAGAGCTGGTATTTTTTGAAGGGACAACCGATTTTGCTCCTAGACTAGGCCAAGACCCACTTTGAATATGTTTGGGAGAAATTTAAAATTTTCAGGAGAAAAACTTATTTTTTTACAGGAGGGCGGAGATGACTCCAAAAATCAGGAGACTCACACCATTTTCAGGAGACTTGGGGCCTCTGTGATGTTATTTCAATGAGATCGACCTTCTATAATAATGGATCGTTTATTAGTTATGTAAAGGTGATGAGAGAATAATTAGTATAGGTGATGATGTAGATTGTAAAATACATCACTAGTTGATAATTATTAGGCGATGATGTAGACTAGATTACAAATAGTAAAGTTGATTAGATGAGCATTATGACTGGCACATAGTGATGACAAGATAATTGAATGTGTATTAAGACTCTGAGACACCTGCAAATACGGTCCAGTGGCGACTAAGGGTGCTTGCTTAAGCCCACTAAAATTGACCCGAAAAAGATATTTGTATTTATTTACAATGGAATAATAAAAATAGATACATAAAAGCTGTATATAATGACTCCAGAGAGATAATAGCCTTTTAATATGAAATGAAAAAAAAAACCAACAAAACATTAAGGTCACAAATACAGTAATAATTATTTATAACCTGATAGACAAAAAAAAACAACAAAACATAAAACACATTGACATTCCAACAGAGTATTACAGTAATAGCAGGTTATACATGTGTGTGGGTGGAGCCATACCCTTGAGTAAATACTATTACAATATTAGTGGGATTTGAACACATAACAATGTTTAAATTAATTTTCACAATTTGTGAACATCCAGGCTTAAGATAACATAAGGTAATACTGTATTTGTTACTATTTTCTACGAATGACAGAAAATAAACGTGTACATGTCTCATAGGACCTTACAGTGACCCACCTCCCACACCACAAACATTAAATATTGAGAAGTGGACTTCAATCAGACAGTGTTAAACTGTTTACACGTCAATTTGACTCTGTTAAACTGCTGCCCTGGATTAATTCATGCATGACTGGCTTAAATTTATTATTAACACTTGATAATAATGATATATTAATAACCAACAGTATTGTTATGTTAATGATGGCTAGGTTCACATCAAACGATGAACAGAACATACATTTGGATCAATGACCACATCTTATCCAGCTGATCAGTATTACTGATAACTGGTACAGTACTGTACAGTCAACATATTCCCTATAGTCCCTCTCTAACCACGGAGTAATACTCTAACAGAGCTATGACCTCGTGAGTATCATGGCGATCTAGCCTTTGTTTCAAGCTCGGAATTTGGTTTGGAATGATTTTAACTGATATCACCACATTCTTGTATCAGGAGGTCGAAGGCGAACTTCCATGAATACACTTGGTCACATTCAATTGGGGAAAGATCGGGATCAGATATGGATGACATCGGGAAGTCATGTTGAAATCTGTTACAATACCATTTACATATAGCTTAGTCTTCCAGGACCACACTGACTGCAAGACAAGTTTAACACATTAATTCGGACTCTAAATGACGGTAACAAACTATAAAATGCCTAAATTTAGTCCTGGAAGACCTGGAATACAGTCCCGATTGCTTTGAACATTTTAAAACAGTCGGTGCCAGAAGACTACCTAAGGGACAAAGTAATGACTACCCAGGACTGTCCACGACTACCTTATGGACCCTACAACAACATGACTTCCACGTCCTTATCACGACTCAAGATTTTTTTGTTCAATCACCATGGTCTTCATATGGTCATAGCTCTCTCTGTGCAACATGGGTTTATGCTGAGACAGTACTTACACTGGGTTGGTAACGTAGATCGAAAGGAGGAAAGCCAACTGCTGATAAAACAGTTTTTATGGTAAACTAGCTGAACACCTCATCCTCTTTGATGTCAGAAACTCTCGTCTTAAAGAAGTTACAAAGTGTGAACGAGCTGCCTTCAATAATCCAAATGTGAAATAGGAGACGCTTGCTTGTGTGCTGCATTAGCAAATGGTCATCAACTATCTTTTGATGCAAATTGTTAATGTGAAAGGCTATATAACTTCCATCAACTGCAAAGTTTATAAACTTAACAATATTTAACATAAACTTTATTTAATCTGTGAAACCATGGCCTTGATATTTTTTTTAAATATAAGATTACAATGCATGTCTAAGTTTTTTTCAAAGGTGGGTTACAATTCAAGAACTTATGTTGCTTGAATAAATAACATAATACATAAAATTTCAATGCATGACCCAATAGCCAATGACTTGATAAAAAGTCTTTATTAGTGCATGACTTACTCAAAAACTGGTAAGAAGTTTTCTGTACATCACTAACTTACAGTAGCCAGTATGGAATAGAATACGGAATAGTTGATTAGAATAGAAGACCAATTAGCCATCAATTTGGTCTTCAGTACTCGAAGTTAAACCGTTGGTAAAAGTCTTCATTAAATCTCCCACTAAACCAGCAACCTTTGGTGATAATTCATCACTACATCATTCATTTAGCTAGCAACTTAATAGTAAATCCTACTAAATCATAAACATGGTGAAAAATCTTCAGTAGATCACTAAATTTTATGCCAGCAACATGTTGAGTCCTCAGTATATAACCGACTTAGCCAACCACTTGGTGAAAATTCATTAGTACATCACTCAGCCAACAACTTGGTGAAAAATCACTAGTAAAGTCATTAGTACATCACTCACTTAACCAACCTCTGGTGACAAGTCTTTAGTATATCACTTCTTAACCAGCAACTTGGTGTTAAGTTTTTAGTATATCACTCCTTGCAACTTGGTGAAAAGTACATCACGTACTTATCAAAAAAACTTGGTGATAAGTCTTTAGTACATCACCTACTTATTAAAGAATTTGGTGATAAGTCTTTAGTAAATCACCTACTTATCAAAGAACTTGACAATAAGTATTCAATACATCACCTAGTTATCAAAGAACTTGGTGATAAGTCTTTAGTACATCACCTACTTATCAAAGATCTTGGCGACAAGTCTTCAATACATCACCTAGTTACCAAAGAACTTGGTGATAAGTCTTCAATACATCACCTACTTACCAAAGAACTTGGTGATAAGTCTTTAGTACATCACCTACTTATCAAAGAATTTGGTGATAAGTCTTTAGTAAATCACCTACTTATCAAAGAACTTGGCAATAAGTATTCAATACATCACCTAGTTATCAAAGAACTTGGTGATAAGTCTTTAGTACATCACCTACTTATCAAAGATCTTGGCGATAAGTCTTCAATACATCACCTAGTTACCAAAGAACTTGGTGATAAGTCTTTAGTACATCATCTACTTATCAAAGATCTTGGCGATAAGTCTTCAATACATCACCTACTTATCGAAGAACTTTGAGATTAGTCTAGTAGATCACCTACTTATCAAAGATCTTGGTGATAAGTCTTTAGTACATCACCTAGTTACCAAAGAACTTGGTGATAAGTCTTCAATAAATCACTCACTTATCCAGCTACTTGGTGACTTTAGTACATCACTTATTCAAAACCAGTCTTAAGCATATCACTTATATTTAGCCAGTAACTTAGCCTACAGGACATCACTCATTTGTTGAAAGTCTCCACTGCATCTCTTACTTCTAGTGCAACTGTTCATTGTATCATTTATTTTTCTGAATTTAAAGGTTGGTGATATCTCACTTATTATTATGTTGGTGATACCTCTTTTGTCACTTGTTGTTGATCAAGAATTAAGTGTAGCACTCTTTTTTATGTTCATTCAAACCACTTGCTAGTAACCTTTCTCTCTTTAGTTACATCAGATATTCTCTTCTTGTAACTTTCCACAAGTTTGTTAAAATTTCTATCTTCATTATTGCCTTTGTTACGTCTAGAGCTTGCAGATACCTATGCAAAATGTTTAATTTCATTAATATTATTTAGTTAAAATTGTATTTGAATATGATTAAGTGTGATAAGTTTGTTGTAACTTAAGCTACAATTGCACAGGGTTTAAAAAAGAGAATATCCAAAGATTATACCCTGCTGCTGTTTCACACTTGGATTATTTGATTTGGTAAATTTTACCATAACGTTTGGTAAAAATTGGTAAAATCAACTATTTTAGCATATGTTAAGGACTGTCATCACCCACAGATTAATAATGGTGATTAAGTAATATGACTCGGCTGGTTACACGAGTTGCACAATGAAGTTTCCTGCTAGGTATAACAAATCAAGGGCTTTGCTATAAAATAGTCTTAACTGGCGGTCTTAACTTAAGTTGGCTTTAACACATAGATGGTCATAGCTAAGTCACCCCAGTTAGGTCCATTGCTATAAAACAATCCTTCCTAAGACACTTTGGGTATTGAATTTCGAACATACACTCCATAGTAACAATAATTGAGGGTGCGATTTTAGGTAATTTTTGTGTCACTTCATGTTTTTTTTTTATGAAAACAAAACAAAACAAGGAAGAACTTCCTATTTTTTCACACCTAAATTATGGTAAATATGCCAGTGGGTCGGCTAGTTTTATTGAAAATGCGGCCAGTTTTATTGTGGCTATGGATTCAGTATTCCACTCACCTTAACTTTTTTCTTCTTTTTCTGCTTTTCTTCCACATTTATAGGTTTCTGTAACATTGCACTTGAGACTTTATTAGCTTTCTTTGATTTAGCTTGTTTACCTCTGTCACGCCATCTTTCCTTCGGTCCAAAATGTTTGGGCAATCCCTGCTTCTTCGCCTGAAGTTTTCTTTCAACAAATGTTGAGTCTTCTAAATTGCTTGTGATGGAGATATTTGGTTTTGTTCTTTTAGCACTGGCGGGTTCTAATTCATTGCTTTCCTTCTTTCTTTTCTCTATGTTTATGATCTTTAAAAGAAGACAAAAAAACAATTACTTCAAATATTACAAGGTATTACTATTACTCAGAGTGTGGTGATGGGTTTCACTCCTGATATTACCCTCCCTCTACTATTCCACATGATTTCTCTCTTACGTTGGCTACATCTGATATCGTTTCGATTTGATAGCTCATTTTTATAATATCAGGCGAACTTATACTTTCTCACAACGCAAAAAAGGGCCTTAATAATGCCTTAATAGAAAAGCAAACAAACCCAATTATTAACTTTTTTATTCAGAACTAAGTGAACAATTCTCTGAAGCGTTATGTGACTCACAAAATAGTTCACTTGGATTCAATAAATAACGACATTGGGTCTAGCTTTAATATACATTGTGGACAAAAACTAACAAAATCCTCTCTTGGAGGTATTTTGCAAGACCTTGGTGGAACATCCATCTCATTTTCAAAATATATATTTTCAATGTAGAAAATATGAAGCGTTGTCTTAAGCTGTGTTCAGACTATCAAATTTTCATTGACAAAAAAACTTCCATGGACCCATATAGAGGATATGTCCATGTATGGTGATGATGTGATGTCATCATGACCATATATAGATATATCAACAAGAAAATTTGGTAGTCTGGACTGAGCTTTAGCATCTCCTTCATATTACTTTTAGGGTAGCAAACTTCACTTTGATTACCAAAGCAAAGAAAGGTATTAATGATGTCCAAGTTAGAATCTCAACCTTGGCACTACCTACTCTGCCAAACGGGAATCACATGTTCACAATATTTGGAAATAGTCCAAAATTATAATGCTAACAGTCATTAATTTCCAGTCAATTAATGAAATTAAAGATTTATATTTTTTTATTTTACATGCAATTGATAAATTAACTGGTATAATCATTGAATTTATCTAGTCAAACTGGTTTTAATTGTGTTAATCAATTCCAAAATAAACAAAATTATACTATAGATGTGGAAGAACATTTTAAATATAAACTATTTTAAAATGTGTGTCATAGTATTTAAAGAGTCAGAAGTTAGATGTAGACAAATGCTTACTGCTGATATTTGAGTTTGTCGATAGTCAAAAATCAAACAAAGTTTATAGATAACGAAATGAAGAGCTGTCAATAAAATTTAAACTGATAGCTAAATCAGTGGTAAACGAGTATGTCATCAACTCTATGAAACTAGTGACGTATTTTCAAATGACATAATGTGCTCTCTGCTATGGAATGGTTCTCCTGGGAGCTTTGTACATGTTTCAAATTTATAGATGGTATAGTAAAAATATATTGCTTTCAGTTAGCTTACCTTAGATTTTTGCCTTCGTTTCTCCTGTAGCTCTAAAGCATTCCGGTTCTCTAATGAAAATCCAACAATGGGACGCTAATAAAAATAAACATAGATTATTTGTCTAAAAAGAAAATCTTCATGTTGCCCAACCCCGACTGATGCTAATTCTTGAATATCATGCTTAAATTATTTTTCACTTTCAAAAAATTTCTTGCATTCTCTACTATATAGGCCTATAAAATAATTCTGAAAAATTTTAAAATATACAAATACAGTTATTATCCCAAAAATTGTAATTAATGACTTATCCAGAAATTAGTGTATAAGAATTAACACACGACACAAATTCAAAACTGGTAACTAAGAAAACCAAAATTTGTTTAAGGTCCCAAAATCATGAATTAATTTTTTTTGGTAGATCATGCACGGAAACGGTCAATACAAATGTATGGCTTGAATGGCGATGTTAGTTTCTAAACAAGAACCATAGTTTACTTGTGTCTAATGCCGGGCATTCACTGCGTCGTGCGACGGTCGCACGACTAAACCGTCGCTTCCTGTGTGTTGTTGCCAAAGTCTTCTACTCGCCGGCCGATGGTTTTTTAGTGATTCAACATGAAAATCACTAAAAAAC
>JAOTQE010084466.1:3614-27643 GCA_025631205.1 Nesometra sesokonis
AGATGTTGTAAAAACCATCTCAGCTGTGGCTGAAGGGTTTAGATTTTTTAGACATTTTGCTTATCAATGAATATAATCTGGCAAGATGTTGTAAAAACCATCTCAGCTGTAGCTGAAGGGTTTAGATTATTTTAGACATTTTGCTTATCAATGAATATAATCTGGCAAGATGTTGTAAAAACCATCTCAGCTGTGGCTGAAGGGTTTAGATTTTTTAGACATTTTGCTTATCAATGAATATAATACAAATTGTTTACTTTCAGTGAAATAGTATCAAACCTGAAACACAGACTTCAGCAGTGTGTGTCGGCTTTGGCCTGGAAGCACCACTCAGCCTCAGTGTTAGCAGTGGCTTGTAAAACATGTATTCTAATATGGCATGTTGACCCAACATCAGTATCAACAAGGTAACAGTTTATCTTAATGTTTGGAATGCCCATTGGTGTAGCTGTAAAACTTGTATGCCAATATGAAATGTCTATCCAATATAAACGTAACAAGGTAGTAGTTTATCTTAATGTTGGCCAGACCCATTGGTGTATTGTACTTGTGTTTTGGAAGGCCTAAGTCCGAGGTTGGCCAGTTCCATTATTGTATCCTTAGTTAGATTTCTAATAACCTTACACACATGGGCAGCAACTGAGATGATGTAATCTTATGTATAGAAGTTGGTTCTGTGCCTGATAAAGACAGTTTTGCACCTCTGAAATAAAAATGGATTTTTCTCTTAGGGTACTGCCCAATCACCACCTGAAGAACCCTACTTAAAATAATTTTTTGTATTAACCTTGGTTTATCACAAAAAGAATTGACATATCTTTTCATTAAATACATTTTTCTTTATTACTAGGCCAGCAGCAAGTGCAGCACAAGTATTATCATATCAAGGTCACGGTCCAGTAACCTCATTAGCATGGGATCCCAAAGGAGGCTTATTGGCATCGGCCTCACCAAGTGATACAGCGATGATGGTAAGAATTGTATGCCTATAGGCTTATGCTGACCTAGAAGTAAATGCTACTGAACTGTTTGACATAAGTGGCCCATGCAACTGAACACAATTGTGAGAAACTGCAGAGCTCAGCAGACGCTTGCATTCGGTTGCAGCTATAATTAACTCCATCAAAGTTGACTATAACTGTTGAAATTTAGTGCCTGTCTAAACTTATAAGCAGTCCCTTTTAGTTGCAACTGGATCCTTTACAGCAACAATCATGATATCTGAGTTGTCTTGAAGGTTAAATTTACAATTGCGGGATCCAGTGACGTTTTGCATGCTCTGTTGCCTCACTGAATGTCACCGCTCGCCAGCCATTGACAAGTGCCAGTGACAAGAGTGACTGTTGGTGGAGAGGTAGACCATTGGCATGTGTATGATGGTATTTCAGGTAAAATATTATGTGGCTAATATTTCATTGCAGATATGGGATGTTGCAAAGGGTACATGTACTGTTCTACGTCGATATGGCGGGGGCGGTGTTTCACATCTACGATGGTCACCCGATGGCGAGAGGTTGTTTGCTGCTACCCCTTCACAAATGTTCAGGTTTGTTACCATGCATAACAATCTCAGATGGTGGACAGGAACTAGAAAAAGTATTTCAATTTTCATTTGAAAAAATGTTTGATATACTATTTAAGGACTAATAATTAATAATTACAGCAGTTTCATGTCCAATCTACAACATTATCTCTAAATCATACCTACAACATAGAAATCAGTGATGAAGATTTTCTGCATACATACAAAAGTTGGAGAATAGGATTCATAGCTAAAAAATGCACAGGTTCATGACCTTCTCAGTCTATTCTTATGATTACTGAACAAGTCTTCTCAATTGTGAGGTGTTGTAACAAAATGAGTCGTGTTGTATGGCAGGTTCTTTTGAGATATTCACAAAAATAGACAGAAAGTCATAATTTCACAAAAATTAAATTCCTGTTGTTTTGTTAAGTTTAGTAATTAAATTTTATATTACAAACTTCCTGTTTATCTGTTTTAAACTACATTTTGTAAAAGCTGTCAATGGTAAAACATATAGGAAGTCAACAGTTGTTTATCTTTAAAGTCGATTTTCTCCAAAGTGTGTTTTCATATAACCATGTTTTAAACTGGTTATTCTACAGTACATGCACTTGTATTACCTTTTTCTTTCAACCATTTGGATAATTAAGTCAGAAAAGGTGCATTAGACATTAATTAATGTTTTGTGGCTTATATCGGGTGGCCCAAAAAAGTCACATATTTCAAATTTCACTAGCTCTGGTGTTTCTACAGGTACAAGGTTGAAAATTTGGCAATATTAATTTTTAAATGTTGACAATGACAATGTTCTGCATTTAGTACTTTTGTCACAGTGAAAAAAAAATAAAATGTGAAGTAAAAAAATGATGCGCCAGGTGGCAGATGTAACTTATGGCACAGTGCCAAAATATCCCTCTGACTGCAGAGGTCATACCCAATCCACAATTATGTGTTTCAACGAAAATTTTATAGATGAACTGAAGTAAAAAATAGCAAGGGGCTGGGGAAAATCTCTGGATGAGGTTAGCCACTGCATTTCTTCATGGAAAAAGAGACTGCACAGTTTGTGATCAGGATGAAGGACACAACAAGCATTTGGTGTGATTAGTACAGGAAGTTAAAGTTTCTTTCATTCCGGTACGTCAATTTTCGACGTGCGTTTTTATGAAATTTTCACTGTGACGAGATGGAGACCATTGAACTTTGCCAATTTATAGTCAATACCCAACTGTGTATGTTTGCTGATTTTCAAGAAGCTAGTTTATTGCATATGAGAGTAAGAGAGGTTTGAATTTAGTGAAGTTTTTTTGGGCCACCCGATATATTTCCAATAACACTATCAAATCTACTGTAATCATACAAAACTAATAATTTTAACTAAAATTGCAGAGTTTGGGAAACGAGAAGATGGCAGTGCGAGCGTTGGACACAGTTAAACGGACGTTGTCAAGCTGCTTGCTGGAGCCCTGATGGTAGAATACTGCTGTTTGCAACAGAAAATGAGCCAATTATATATTCCCTTACATTCAATAAAGAAAGTACAACAGATCCTATTGGTGGATCTAAAGCAGCTGTCATATGTGCTGACCTATCAGAAACTACCTACACTCAGGATGATGAAGTTATAAGGTAAATCCATATTTTGTATATACTGTATCTATCAAATTTTTCACTTGGTTATCATTTGTAGACAGTGTTTACATCCTTGATGATCACATTCCTTCCCTTTCTATCAGTGGCCAGCGCCCTCACTTCTCATGTTTAGGCACTGTTAAGTTTACGTTGATTAAGATACTTTACAGTTTGCATCCACAAGATTTTAGTCTTTCTGTGATTTTCATGCAAAGCTTGTTTGACAGGTGTATCATCTAGCCTCAGTAAGTGTCCTAACCATTTCAAACAATTTTTTTGAGTTTCTCAGACCATAACTTTTTCCAAGTTCTTTAATAGAGTTCACTGTTAATGTTGAATTGGCAACGGATCACCATAATAAACTTTTTTGAAAACAATCTATTTTATAGAAATATTTATTCATAATGCTTTAGCTCTGAGAAAAAAAAACAACTTAAAATCATGCATTGAAACTGGGATCCTAGGAGTGAAAGTCAAGACTATTCACCACTAAGCTACAGCGACAAGGTATTAAATGGAGGGGCGGATCCAAGATCCAGCGAAAGGGGAGGGGGGCACCATTTTCAGGTCCGGGTGTGCGTGGTTGCCGGTTTGAAGAGCAAAATAAAAAAAAGGTTATTACCCCATTTTGTGTATTTTGGTGCCCTGTTTTGGCCTATTTTCAGTTTTTGTGGTAAATTTTACACCTGGCGCCCCTCATATTGGCGGGGGGGAAACACAAACTACGTTTTTGCCAATAATAGGGGGGCGCTCGCCAGCTGCGCCCCTCTCCCTAAATCTGCCCATGAAATGAGATAGATGTCAAAGGATTTAGTCCTTTGTACACTCATGCATAGAAATGGATGCAGATTTTTTGAAACTCATTTATTAGTCCAAATGTTTAATCCCTGATTTTGACCAAAGTTGAATCAATTAGTCATTTCACCAAATCTCGTAACAATCCATTCACTACTTTTTGTTCAAGGATGTTTATAAAGTAATAAATGCACAACCATGGAACAGGGATGATGGAACAGGGATAAAAACATCTTCCATCCAGCTTCAATTGTTAAGAGTTTATAAACTGTAGTCAATGTTGAACTATTTTGTAGGGTTGGCGGTCTTGTACAAGATATGATTTGGAATGAGACTGGTGAAAGATTAGCTGTATCATTCAAGCCTAATGGTGATGATACCCGATCAAGTTTGGTGGTGCTGTTTAATGTCCGGCAAAAGCAACTTCTTGAACTTATTCCAATGTAAGTTATTAGCCTCCTAAAGTGTGAAGTTCAAGGGAGGCTACTTGTTTCATCCTGATTTTCCGTGGCCACAGCTGTCGCTGCTGCTGTTGCGGTAAATTTGTTGGTAGAATTGGTTTCAAACTTCTGAGACTACAGCATTATAACAAGATGGTCCCTATTGATTTTGGGACTTTTATGATTATTATTTTGTAGTTTGTTTCCATCATAGCATTTTGTGGAATGCTATGACACAGCAAATCCCCTTGTTGCATCACATAGATTTATATTGTTCAAGGATTAGACATAATTGCAGTAAATAGTGATTGATAAATATCTTCTAAAAAAGTTTAGAAGATGTAATCATTACAATACTCAATGTCACTGCCAAATAGTAGAATTTATAAAACTGATTTGGTTTTGGTGCAAAACTGATTTTGGGGGTTTTTTTTTGGTTCTGGAATAGTATGGACTTACTCAGCAAAATTTGGTTATTATTTTGGGAGGTATAACTAAACCAAATTTTCAAAATCAACAAAAATGCATTGGCCACCTACTGTTGAACTATGACAAATAATGTTTCACAAACCATTAAGTAAACCTTAAATTTGACCTTGTGGATCACATCACGACTTGCATTTTTCTTTTTTTTTAAATTATGACTCGGTAAGTTGGCTACAACACAAAAGAATGTAATACAGTACTAGTAAATTTAATAACAGTGGGTCTACCTGAAAAAAAAAATTCTATTTTATGCACTGGGAAGCGAACAGTACAATAAACCGGTTTCTTTACTAGATACAAACATTGATTAAATTTACTACCTTGTAAGAAATACTACATCTGTAATTTATCACATACTGAAGAATTCTTTTTAAAACATAACCCAATTTATCCAATCCTGTACAGTAGATTAAATGAATTACCATTTTATTTTACTTTTAGTGGTTTTGTTCAAGGGGAAAGTAATCAAGTATTGCAGCTAATTAATTTTGAGCCAACTTTTAATCAAGGAGCATTGTTGACAATGGTATGTATCAGATGCCTTATTGCACTCTCTCTTTAAGTAATGTTAATATTTTAAAAGCAGTCATAAGCACTATAATAGTTCTGATTAAACAGCCCATAGATCATTTGCCCGAATCCAGGGGCATCAACAAATTCGTATTGGCAATAATAAGTCTATTTCAGTAACTTATTGTCTAATGGCCAAGTACTTAATTTGATCAGTGACCTGCCACTAAGTAATTTATTTTTATTTATCACCATTTTATTTTTCTTACAATGTGAAGCACATTCTTATGCTCTTATTATTAAAATCGCACCTCAAAGCAGATTGAACTTCTGTTGAGATTTTAAACCATTCTCACCCAGCCATGCACAGACACCCCATCTAAAAAGTTGTGAAATCTGTTTAAAATTATGCTTATTTTTAGGGCAATAACTTTTCCTGGCATCACGATAGTTTGCAAAAATAGATTATTTAACAAGTTGACTATCACAACTTATTTATTTTTTTGTTCTTGTGGGAAATTTTTCCACAATCATTGCGGAGGCATCATGGGATTGTGTTTTATTTGGCAGTGTAAAAGGGGTACAATTTATTAAACAAGTTGACTACAACTTATTTTTGTTGTTCTCGTGGGAACTTTTTCCACAATCGTTGCTGAGGCATCATGGGTTTGAATTTCATTTGGCAGTGTAAAAGGGGTACAATGTATTAAACAAGTTGACTACAACTTATTTTTGTTGTTCTCGTGGGAATTTTTTCCGCAATTGTTGCAGAGACACTATGTGATTGTATTTCGTTTGGCAGTGTAAAGAGATACAATGTAATCTTACACCCAGTTGGATAGTTAACTTGTTCCTGGCAGCGAGTGTATTAACTTTTCTGGTTTTTTTTTAGGTTTGGCAAGATGGCATTGTTACTTATGTTCCTTTGTTCTTCTTGTCATCACAAGATCTAGAGCAACATCGGACTAACTACCTCCAGGCGGTGCCTAACCAGTTACCACAGCAACAACAGGACCTTGTAAATAATAGTCAACCTTGAGATATCTTACACATTTTTTTTATCAAAAGAAAAACATAAAAATAACAACTATTGTTGAAAGTCTGGATGGCATATTTCAGTGTTATGCATCAAAAATACCCCATTATTTGATGTAATGTACAGTTTGTAAATGGAGTATTATTGAAACTATTTGTTATAAGGCTTTAGAACAATTTTGGTAACAAATTTTTAAATGTGAGGTCTCACCACAAAATGAGTCTCATGGTAGTAAAATAATAGAACATAGTATACAAATACTGAGATAAAAGCTCTACAAAAGTACTATTTGCTGAGGGGTGCAGCCCCAAAGCAAATAGTACTTTTGTAGTCACTGAGGGACCCAAAGCTTTAATCGAGAGCCTTTCATCTCCGTATAAATTTTGTTTTATATACTGGATTCATACATTATTGTTCATTGATCGAGTTCTGTGCAACAATGAACACTCCGGTCTCATGCAACCGGTACCAGCGCCAGATCACATGAGATAGCGCCATCTGGTGTTGAAATTGGGACAGAATCATTCTTTTACTATTTACGGATCTGTAAATAGTACATTGGTGGTTGGATTGTTTGATGATGTGACACACTTTACTAATCGGTGAACAAGGATAAATCAATCCAGAATGTAATATAATCTGTGATCTACACTTTAAATTACATTCAATGGATAAAGTACATCCCAAGATATGAGTACTTGAAATTTTCATAAGACTATAAATCTCACAAAATATGCATTATGTAGACTTTCATGCATGAAAACTGACCCAAAAGGTATATTAAAACGAAACATAAATACCATAGTACTCATAATGGATTAAAACTAAATTAAAATTTCTCAAAAATTTGGCTTCAGACATATTTTAGTGATTTCACTTACAATGTGACACATTTTGTGGTAAGACATCACATGCTGTTACCAGTTTTTTAATACTTAAAAGTCTTTTTCATTGGAATTTGACAATTAATTAACACGCGCAAAATCATTGCGTTAAAATATTTTGTAACAGTCGGCAAACTATCTGGACCCAGGATTTGTTTATACTATAACTATGGAGATCAGTGTTAAATAGTTAATAAATTGATGAAAAAATATTTAAAAATTGTAAGTCTTTATACAAGTATGATTCCATAATAAATCATGCTGTCATAAAAATTGCAAAATGTTTTATTAAACTAAAATTAAAGGCAGTGGGTATAATTGTGTAATGTTGCATTCATGAATTAATAAAAATCAAGCTGTCACAAGTCAGTAAAAATTAATGTCAGTGTTACATCAGTTTAAAATGCTCTAAGTACATCATCTATAAGTGTACAACAAGATCTTCTGTGAGTCTGACTGACTAAATCTGACAAATAGTCTGCCTTTTCAAGTGTGAATAACTGAATAGTGAGAATCAATCAAACAGATTCCCTCTTTTGACCACTCATGCATAGAATTGTACGTAGCTGTTCTTGCAACCCTCACTTATTGGTTCCAATTTTTTCTCAAATCTTGAACACATTCTAATCTATTGGTCATTACCACAAGCTGAGCCCCTTCTCCAAATTTTGTTATATTTCATTGATTACGTTTTCCTCAAACTTCATCTTAGACTTATTCTCAGTCGTATTCTTATTCATTCTGATTGACGAAGTCTGAATTACTTATTACCTGGAGGGACTTGCTGACCATATCCTTGAGAGAGGAGTTGACCTTGTGTTGAGAAATGTTTGTGGTAGATAGGTCCTCAAAGGAGGAATCCAGTGTTCTCCCAAGTATGAAATTTACCAATAAAAATTTTGTTCAATGAAAAATAATTGATATAATTTTGATCCTTGTATATATTTCCCTCCTTACTCTTTCTTTAGTTTTACTGAAAATACAGGAATGCTCATAGAGACCTATAGTTATGTAGAAATCTGGGGTAGGACCAAGACCAACCAAAAGCCAAGCCTAACAAGTCATGGTTTTTTTTTTGGCAATTTACCAGTAAAAATGTTTCGGGAACACTAAACCCCTCAACGCAAGCTGAGTAGAACACCCAGAGATGCACAAGTGTCCTAAGTATTTTGCTTAAACACATATACACACACACACACAAGAACTATCAGAAATTTATAGGCAAAATAGAATTTTAATCATCATAAATAAAATACACTGTTAGTTTAAAATTTAGTATCATACACCAGTACTTGTTTAAATAAATAATAAATCTACCTATTAATACTAATCTATTTGATTTTACTGAGTAACAATGATTACCAAATATGTTTTGAAAGTCAGTTGACTTGATATTACTTGATATTACATTTCCACATCAGAGTTGGGCAAAACAAAGTAGTATTCTCCCAGACGCAAATTATTACGTACATTGCAGTACCTTCTGCTTATTGGGATCGAATTTTATCCCTAGCCACTAAGTGCAAGCTCGGTGGTCTAGTGGTACAGGCGCCAGGCTAGTTACCTGGAGATTGTGGGTTCGAGTCCCACCCGGGAACACCTTGAAATTTTTTTCCTGAGTATTCTCAACTGTACTAATTATTCTGTACATTTCACGTCAGAGTTGAGCAAAACAAATTATATCTATAGTCTTCTCCCTGACGTAAAAATGTATTATATTTGCTAGAAATCTGGTACTCATTGAAAGAAAAAAAGACATATTGCAGGTGCGGATCCAGGATCCGACGAAAGAGGGGACGCACTTTTCCAGTACGGGTGGGCGTGGTTGACGCATTTTTCCTGACGACCAAAAAAAAAAAAAAAAGGTTATATCGCCATTTTGGTGCCCTGGTACCCTTTTTTGTTTGTATTTTTGGTTTTTCCTGTACATTTTGGCCCCGGCGCACCTAAAATAAGGGGGGGGCGCAACTGCGTTTTGGCGAAAATAGGGTGGCGCGCCCCCTTTGGATCCGCGCCTGTATTGCCTCCCTAATCAAATTCCAGCTACTGTAATTGTAAAATGAATACAGTATTCTTATTTGAATAAAATGGAACAAGAACATCATTTCTATCATAATGACACAGTATATGTTGAAATATTAAATCTCTGACCCAAAGGCTTGCAATACAGGATCACTTTTACAACATTTTTCCCTTCACAAAATAGCACACTATATCACAAAATGGTGTCATAAAAGTGACGTCACTTTACGAAATAGTATACTCATTTTGCAAAGTGACATCCTTAATGCAACGAAATGCTGAAATAGTAGAAATATTTTAAATTATGTGGCGCTCTTTCAACCAGTCAGTGCAGGTTAAATGTTTGATGTAGAATATAATAGCTACTAACTCAAACCTGCCAACATTTTTAATGTCAAAAGCGGTATGATCTTTGGGCGGTTCCAGATTAAATATTCTGGATTTTGATATCAACAAGCAAACTGATGTTTCTGTTTTGTGAATATAACGTATATTTTAAGTAGATTTTGCATGCTAGACATTACCACTGTATATGGGGTAATGAAAACATACAAAAAAGGGTTTTAATAGTTCAGGCAAGAATCATAAAATAAAAAGTATTGGGGTTTGACTTCACAAGCAAGTACTGTACGTAGTCAATGCATTGTGATTTGACCTTTGTATCCCAGTATTCATTGCATTTCATGAGACTTCCTATCTAGCACAGTAGTTAATTATAAGTATAAACAGCAAGTTCTGGAGGATCAGATTCTGCCAGTAAAAATATTTTCAATAAAAACAACATGTGTGGATAGATTAGACTGTCACTGTAGCATTTGAAGTATGTTTAAAAGTCTAAAAACCTATGCCATCCCTACTCAAAATCTAACTATACTTTAATAATTAGTTCCTAATTCCTGTTAAATTTTCTATTTTGAGTTATTTGATATAAAAATATAATTTAATAACCTAGGGTCCATCTGAGTCAGTTAGACTCAACCTATCATCTACATTGTATGTATACGCATACCTATCCTTCGGGTCATCGTCATCATCATCTGATACATCATGGAAATTTAAATTCTGAAGCATGGACGTACTACTTAAACTATTACCCACATATCCCGCTGGTAGTAATCTAGACTTTGTTTCCTCTGTGCGTGTGTACTCTTCATGCACAGAACCGCCATTTTGATAAGAGCTCTTTTTCTCTACAGTAGCCTTGAAGGAATTTTGGAATCCATCTTGACTTCGCAGAAGACTGGGCTCACTCTGTCCACTTATAATGCTGTCTTTGTGCGGGCTTCCAGAAACATGTATAGTCGATGACTGGCGCCATTCACCAGTTTCTTGCGGGGTGGTTGAATGCGTGCGCGTCACAAGTCCCGACCCATGTTTATTAGGTTGTCCAACTCTAACTGTGACAGAGCCCTCGCTGAATATTGAGTTAGAGGAACCAGCTCGTCTAAGGTTACTTTCTGAATGTCTGGTGGGTCCAACATTGAGACTGTTACCGAAGTTGCTGTATGATGATACGGGAGTGCGCAGTGGGCTGATGTTCTGACTCTGTACATGAATGGTGGCACCATTCTGTTGGAGGTTCTGTTGGCTACGAGCAAACCCAGCATTTGATGCACTGTGCAATGCATTGCTGGAAGCAGTATATGTAGTTCCAGCTGCAAGGCCTCCAGTGAATGATGATACAGCGATGTTTCCAGTGCTGGCAGACTCACTCAACCTTTGATATCCGCCAGCACCTAAACCGTCTCCGCTGCTTAGATATCCAGCATTGACAAAGCCTCCTGCAGCAGTCTGATATCCTCCATTGGCAATGCCTCCGCCTCCTTGGTATAAAGTGTTAGAGAATCCTCCTGTACTACCTTGATATCCACCATTAACTAGTCCGCCACCAGCGGCTCCACTGGGATTGATGAAGGATGTCATCTTAATTTGCCGATTATCTTTGATGTCATTTTCCAAATTCAGGGTAACCTCCTAAATAAATAAAAATATATCACAATAAAGTAACAATAACATACTGTATATTCTCAAATATAGGTTGGTTAATATAAAAATTGGAGTTCCATGCTTAACTAAAAATGAGTACTAAATCGTTGCTCCTCCCACAGACTGTAAAAATAATAATAAAATTGTAAAAATTTTTGGACTAAACTATTTTTTATGAAAATGCTCAAATGGAAAAATGAAATAAAACTGTTATCATTAAAATCATGATTTGCCAGTTCGTGGGGAACTGGGAGTTGGGCTAAAATATTTTACTGAAAATGCTAAAATGATGGGGAAAGGCATGGCAAAACAACCAAGTTATCGGAAAATTGGAAAATGGAGTTAATACTGAAACCGCATTACACTTGTTGTAAGCTATAAAATGAGGAGTCAATTATTAAAATTAGACATCTATAACCAAAGTTATTGAACAAAATAAACAAAAATTTCCTGTATTTCTTTATATTTCCTGTTGTTTATTTGCTTATTTCTCAATAACTTTCCATGTTACAACTTGGTGGGTTTGCCATGCCTTGCCTCAAATTCTAAAAATGTTACCACCAAAATCGTGATTCACCGGTTCGTGGGAAGAGTGGTAAAATGAATCCCATGATAGATCCTCAGAATGAGTATTACATTATTAATTACACAGTCTTTTACCTGTAGTTCATATAGATTTTTACTTTTATCTGCCTCATCAGCTCCTATTCCAGAATCACTAGAAAATAAAAAAAATTAAAAATTTAACGAGAGAATTGTAATATTGGGTGAGTTTCTGTTCTGTCTCATTTATAAAGCAATTAAAAATACTCCTTAAATGCCAACACATCAGTATACGTAGTTCCATATTTTTCCAGAACCAACCAATTTCCAAAACCATTTTTGCCCAAACTTGAACTATTGCCAGCGACATGAGTATTGTAAAAGCAGTTGGCGCAGCGGTGGCGTTTTGGACTTCCAATCACGAGGTTGGTGGTTCGAGGCTCACTCTGGTCAGCTGTTTGTGTTTCTAGGCAAGACAATTTATCCACGTTGCCTCTCTTCACCCAGTAGTATAAATGGGTACCTGGGATGTACAAATGCCATATGCTCTGATTACAGCTGCAACATTGTGGAATGTATTGTATTCCATTGGCGTTTGTTCCAAATGACTGGGGGTAATAATTGTGAAGCGCTTAGAGGCCTTGGCAATAAGCACTATATAAATGTCACATATTAATATTATTATTGTAACAGTTTTATTTCATAAAACACATTTTATCTGTATCAATCAATAAAGTACAGTTTGTATTGTATTAACTGCAGATGGTGTATCCTAAATCACTAAGCATAAACCTAAGTGAAAAAAAATGGTAAAGGTGTCACCATACCATAGCTTTCCAGTCCCACAGGTTCCTTCTAGTTTGAAACCAATAGGTCTAATAGAAATTCAGTCATCATGGCTTCAAAATTTTGAAGTTTATTACAAGAGTACAAGCAGCCTGCCTTGGAAAATGGTAAAAATCAATAGACCAGCTGTTTTATAGGCTCAATAATATAAACAGTATAATTTTATTTTTAAACTCTAGTGCTGTACTTGATTCAGTATTAATAATAAGTAAAATAATAAATACATGGATATATTTTAATAACCATTTTAATTTCAATTTAATTAATTTTAATTTTAATTTTTATTTTAATTTCAAGTTAATTGAAAAAAAAAATTATTTTAATTAGAGTATGTGTGGAAAACTATAGTATACTGTATTTGTGATGTCTCACCACAAAATGAGTCTCATGTTAGGAAAATTCAGAACTGAGTTATTGGTACCTTCTAATAGAGTATGATATAAGCTATAATCTGCACTTTATATGAAATTCATTAGATAAGTAGATCCTATCCAAAGATTGATTAAGTTTTCATATATGGAAACATGAGTTTGAGAAAATCGCCATTAAAGCAATCGTAAAAATAAACAAGTATGAATCTCAGAAAATGTACATTCCAGCTATGAGTCACTTTAGACTTCCCATTTTGATGATTATCTCAATTTGATTTCACCAAAAATGTGACTCATTTTGTGGTGAGACCTCAAATTTGTACTAATAATAAACAATAATACAACAAATAAAAACAAAATAACATACTTGCTCAATACGTCCATGCCATACTCATCAACCTTGCGAACCTTCTTCCTGTAAAGTATAAATAAATATAATTAAATAAATAAAATTCATTGATATTCAATTACAGTCCTCCATCCTGTTCACAAACTGTGCCAAGTTTTTTTTTTCCATGATTAAATGCAGTTCCAAACCTCATCCAGAGATTCCACAGGCCTTGGCTATTTTTTGTCCTTCAGTTCGTCTAAAATTGTTTTGTTAAAACACATAATTTTGCCCTGGGTAAAGACCTCTGCAGTCAGGGAGACATTTTTGCACAGCGGCATAAGTGACACCTGCCATCTGGCGCATAATTTTTTTACTTCCCTTTATAATTTTTTTTTCATTGTGACAAAAGTATCAAATGCAGAACATTGCTATTTTCAGACTTTAAAGACAAATACCTGTTGAACATATTTCCAAATTTGCAGCCTTGTAGCTTTAGAAACACCAGGGCTAGTGAAGTTTGAAATAATTGATGTTTTTATTGGGCCACCCGATGTATCAGTAGTGGCGCTGTAACTTTGGCAGTTAATGTGCTTGCCTACCAATCCCGAGGTCCTGGGTTCATTCCTGACCAAGCGCTAGAATTTTTCTCACCACAACAATGCCACTGCCTAAGCCTCGTAAGGAGTCTTAGTTTATAAGCATGATGTAGTTTATCCATCCTTTAATAGGCATTTATCGCTGTTGGATGTGGATGAAATAAATATTGGGTGGAGGCAAACAATTTGATAGTAATCTGTGATATACAATATCCAATCCATCACACTCTCATGTGCTTCATGTTGCATCTTACTTACCCTTTCCAATATGTCAGATACTGATCAGAACTTCTAACAACCTTTTTCCTAAAAAATAAAAAAATCAATGTAAGTATATTTATTTCATATCCAACAAGCGATGAGCTTGTCAATAACAGGATAGGATCTCTGCTATGCTTTCTTAACTAATTTTGTTCACTCTTTACATTTTCATGCGTTTTAATTTGTTTCAAAACATAAAATATACAATTATGTAACTAATATATAAAATTTGTAGTCAAAACGTTCTTCAAATTTGTTTTATAGCAATTATAATTTGTCATGAAGGTATATGAATTTCAGTTTCGCTGTGTATAGTGACAAATTAGCGTTTCAAATCAGTGTTTTTGGATTAACAATTGACAGGAAAACGGGCATTAACTATCAAGCAAAACCATCATCATAATAAATCTTGACAATCTGCACACAAAATATAGTGTCTTAGCATACCTTCTAACACAACAGCATAAGAGAATGGCTGCAATGAGAGCTGCTAAAAAGATGAGGAGAGCTAAGATCAACCACATCCACTCAAAGAATCCTAGTCCACGGCCGCCTTCTACTGAAGATAGTGACTGAAAAAAAGAACAAATTGAAATTAAGGTTAATGAATTGTTTAGAATGTTTACACTCTCAAGCAATTTTTCCTCACATATTATTGAACAGGCTTCCTCTCAATTATGTGTTTCACCCTTTGAAAAAAAAAATAACACCCTCAAACAAGGTGGGTCTACCATGATAAACTACTAGAACTACCTAGTAACTAGGTCTTATATTTGTTGATGTTATTTATACCTTAAGCTCAATAAGTATTGATTGTCATGGTGTCAGTTCTAATTAGTCTAAAGGTCTATTAATGGCTGTATTTTTCTATTGTAGGACATTGTTGACCACATCCTCGATAGGCTCCCTTGGGAGGTTAATTGATAGATTTACGAGTCTTGGTTATAATGGGATAATATAGATAGGTGGCAAGGCTGGTGTATGGTAGTTATTAAAGTATTAAACCTCTAATTACCTATGTCTACCTTGTAACTACCATTATCTACCATGTTAATAGAGTTATCTTTTTCAAAGGGCAGAGTCTTCATAAGCACCTTGTTTAATAAGAACTACTCAAAAAATGCTACACAAATCATAAGCCACCATCCTTTATCTTAAGATTTTCTCCCAGTACTGTAATTGAAAGTTAAACTTACCGTAGGTTCAAGATTTTAAATTTTTTATCAATAAAAAAAAGAACATAGACTTAACAAAACTTTCTAATATATTTCCGACTGTTTTTAAGCTAGTTTAACTATAATATACACACGTTAACTGTTGGAAGTTGTAGTACAGTGCCGTAGCCAGCATGAGGCACACGAGGCGGTCGCCTCCTCTGAAATTTTAAACATTTTGCTTTTTAAGAGGTGACTCACCCTCTGACCCTCTGTCCCTGAAATCCTACATGACCCCCACAATTCACCTCGTCTGTTTTTTAACTCAGGCTATGGCCATGTAGTAGAAAGATTATATGTTGTAATTATTACTATTATTATTATCATAATATTGTTGCTATATTTGTACTCACATAATTAGCATTAATATTAAATAGTCTCTGAATATCAGCGTAGTTGGCTTGAATTAATCTGTAATAAAAAAGATTCATTAAATTAGTAACATTGGAAATATAATTGAACCTCTCTGTGCGGACCCCTCTTGTAAGCGTACACCTCCCATACAGACACTCATTCAAAAGGCCATTGGTTCTTCCTATCTACACTTTTTTACTTAAAATTTAGATTTTTTGTATGTTAATCAAGTGGACATCCCAGAAAATTTAAAAAATTCTAAAACTCTAAAGCCTATGACAGCCTTCTACTCGTCAGCCGACGGTTTTTTAAGTGATTTCCTTGTTGAATCACTAAAAAAAATGTCAGACAATGCGTAGAAGACTATCATAACGTCTGGAATGCACACATACAAGGAGCGACAGTTTAATCGTGCGACCTTTGTACGACCGTCAAGTCAGTAAGAAAGAACCAAAATGGAAGTATTTCGAGGATGATGACAACTCTTAAGTACTCCTTGGCCTTCATGTCTACAAGACATTTAGTGGTAGTGATGGTCCTTTAAGTGACCACATAAATGTAGTCCAAAAATTATGTATTTAAAATTCAGTCGGTCCGTAATTATTTTTCAAGACTTTCTACTGTTTTTCAGTAATTTTATTTATTAAAATTCCCTGTCTAATATTGATATTCATTTTTTACCTTAAGGAAGAAAAAGTCGACCCGAAATGTGCCTGGGCAACATAATCACCTATCACCTCATCTAAACATAGCAAAATAATTAAATTGCAACACTTACTTATTAACTTCATCACCATTTTCCACTTCTCCTGTTTGTTCATTGATTACATGGAAGATGACTTGAGTTTGATCCAAGTGTGTTACACCATCTGCATCTATGTATGTCTCAATGCTGTCTATCACTGCCATTCCTCCTGTTATATTAGACAATAGCCTACATCCACAAATTAACAGAGTAGTTAGATGGTAACAATTACCTGCTGAACTCAGTGTTAATATTTTTGGTAATTGGCATGTCTTTGGAGTTTAATAATTCCAAATACATGTATACAATACTTTGTTGTTTTTCATGCTTTAAAATTAAGTGATATGTTTCAATCACATGAAATCGTTTACTAAAGCTGTGCCTTGAGAGAAACGTAAATATTGAGTAAAAACTTTAATTCAAATTATGTTAAAGGGAAGACATTTTTAACATTGGTGCAAATTCAAATTCCGGCGTAAATTTGGGGGTCATTTTAAATGCTAAAGTCACATAAATAAATATCTATAACACTAAATGTATCTAAATGAAACAAAGTGTTTAACAAGGTTCCAGGAACAACTGGCAAAATGTTGACAATGATCCAGAGTAGGCTGTAAATATGAGATTAAAGGAAATGTGACAGATTTGTATATTCCCAATACTAATCAATAGATCTAAATTTACCTTTCTACAAAGTTTTTTTTTAAATTTAAAGCAATTGTTTTGTTGCATGAACATAATATTCTATTATTATTTATAAGCCTGTTTATTTGATTATCTTGCTTTTATAGGCCTTCTATGTATTATATTTCGCAAAGGCAGACCAGAATGGGTAATTTTTTTAAAGGAGAAACAATGCAAGAAAATTTTATACAAAATTTGAATGTGCACCATGGAGGTAAGCACTCTAAGGATATGCTTTAGTTTAATATTGTTATGTTTACTTGATTATACTTACTCAGTTAGCTCTGTTTCTTTGCTTCTGACAACATCCACACTAGCATCAATAATCAAGATAATGCGTTCATCTTTAGTTAAAAGATTAATCTAAAAAGACAGAATGATTATTAAAATATGTTTTAATTGATAGTTTTGCCACCATATTTTCAATAGTGATGTGGTTACGACCCATGTGTATCATGCAGTTAAAACGTGTTCAATTCCTAGCAAGGATGGCCCTCAGTCCACTCCGCTTAAATAAGTAACTGTTCAATGCAGTGCAGAACGTAACTTCCCACTCTACCAAATAATATGAGTAAAACAGTTTTCTCCAAGCTAGCAATAATATTGGTGAATAATTCTCTAATAACTTTACAAATGCACCTAACATCTAACAATTTAAGAAAAATTTTAAATCCAATTGTTCTCAAATAATCCAATTGTTCTCAAATAATTAAGGGTATATTACAAATTTCTATTTGATTTTGTTTCAGTAAGAAAGTATATTGCATACTCCAAGCAATGAGATACACACCATCGTGACAAGATTCAATATTTCAAAATAAATTATGTCATCATCAGGAATGACATAATTTATGTTTAAATATTGAATCTTGTCACGATGACATATATCTCATTGCTTGGAGTATGCATTATACTTTCTTACTTGAAGTTGATTTAGAGGACCGTTCAGATTTTTTTAGTAGATTATGCATGAAGAAGTTAAATACAAACTGAAGACTCAATGTAAGCTTAGTTTCTAATCATGGGCCATAGTTTACTTGTAGCTAAGGCTGAAACATGGCATGATGTAATAAATTTACAGGGCCACTTTTAAAACATTTTAATACAAGCTGGGGTAGCTGAGCATGGC
The DNA here is from genome assembly GCA_025631205.1 of Nesometra sesokonis. NCBI lineage: Eukaryota > Metazoa > Echinodermata > Crinoidea > Comatulida > Antedonidae > Nesometra > Nesometra sesokonis. The sequence continues at coordinate 22,005 of JAOTQE010084466.1, forward strand.
TGGCAGAGATGTGCATAGCAAGATTCAATCGTTACCCTCTGCCTACCTTTGTGTCTTTAAATTATTGGTATCAGGTTCATTTTTCTGCTTTTAGTTAACATTTAGTGTATTTTATCCAAGTGATATAGTTTATCTTGATGTGAATATTTTGTAAGTTAAATAATAATAGCAAGGCTTAGTAAAATTTCTCTATGTTCATTATTGATATGGGACTAACTTTACTAATAATGACAGCCAGATATGATCTTGCATCATTATTGCATGATGTATTACACATTTTAAAAACATCTTCGGGCTATGATAACAGGTGCTACATAAAATTTACCAGACCACATTACATCACGTTAAAATACCTGTAATACAGATTGGTCTCTGAGAAATGTATCTTTAGAGTCTTCAGCCAGAAGACCAAGTTCGAAGTACCCTGACTTCACAGATGTTATATCTTTGTTCAGGAACACCAGTCCTGTATCCCTGTCAATGGTGAAGTAGTCCTGCGCTTGTTGAAAATCGACAGTATTAACATCATAGAGATTGCTGTAGGTGATGTCGTAAAGGATGATCTCATCACCGATGTCAGGATCAACAGCGCTAACACGGATTATAGATTTGCCGACAGTTGCGTCAATTGCAACAGCTGAAAGAAAGATAGTTTACCTTATGATTATTTTTTATGATCAATATCAGTTGAATAGTATTTGTAAAAGTTGTTTATATAAAAAATTCTTAACAAAGATTTTCATATAAACCTTAAAACACTACAATAACAAGTTGTGTTTTTAAAAAATTATGCCCACGGTGCTAGGTAAAAAACATAATGTAGCACATGAAGACCAGAATATCAATCAAAATCAAAGGTGTCCAAGTTCACATGATCAAAATGTAGGGCCCACAGGAAGGTCCAGTCATAAGGAACAAACATTAAATATCATCATGGCGAAGGTTAAAGTTGACAACAGGCAGACAAACAAACATACAGGCAGACGGACAGGAAGAAAAATATATGTGCTCGGGGCACAAAAATCAACATAATAGTTGGTTCCTCCCTTCTCCAAACTTTTATTTTATTACAAAAAATTACCTGCAAAATATGGGTTTTGTGTAAATCTAGGCCCATTATCATTAACATCATCAATATTAATAATAATCTCCTTTAATGAGAAATCTGTTGAGACGTTGTAGGGTCCGGTTTCCATATAGTCAGCATCACTGGTAGCTTTAACAACAATTCGATAGCTGGATTTCATCTCACGGTCAATTGCTCCATTTACAATCACTTCCCCTGTTGTCTTGTTGATTGAAAATAAATTTTCTGAGTTGCCCTCTATAAAATAGAATTAGAAAAGTTAGCATTTCATCTTATATACCACATGCTCTAAATATAGCCACCCTATTGGTTCAAAATCAGTCAGTAATTTCAACCATGCCCTGTTAGTTAGTCAATAGTGCATTGTGGTACAGGAAGTTTGGAATTAAGCTGTTCATTGTTGGGTAGGGGAACACAACCCAATGACCCACAGAAGATCGGTTATGTTCACTCACCACACTGTAAAAAACATGCTTGCTAATGATGGCTGAGAATATATCTTGATAAATATGTTTTATATAAACAATAAAAGGAACAAGTTAAGCAAGGACTATTTTAGGAATAGCTTAAAAACACAAAACTGTGTTTAATTGAATCCTCCAATTAGGTTAAACAAAATTGTGATTAAAGTAACACTGTAAATTTAAACTGTGTACTTGCATTTGCCAATAGCAGAGTTCATACACCTGAAACAAGTAATAGGACATTTTTAGGACATTCCAGGTCATTATTCCTAAATTTCAGGACTTTCAATGATTTCAAAGACACGTATGAACCCTGCATAGGTTTATATCATCTAAAAATCAGAAATCAAACCTATTATGGTTAAAACCTTACCGACAATGTAATAGTATGTTTTAGAATATTGATCTGTATCTCTGTCTATTGCTGGTGGAACATTTCCAACATTTGTTCCAACTGGTGAGTTTTCAGCAACATTCAACATTTCTGCCACTGGCATACCAGCAACCTAATAAAAACAAATAGATTAATTAAACAAAAATAACAATCAATGATAATCCACAAGTGAAGTAACAATCTAGATACCTCCATTTGAAAAAAATAACTCTCTGACTAGGTAGATCTTCCATGTTAAATTACTAGGGAGGTCTACCTAGCAACATAGAGAACTACCTAGTAAGGTAGTATATAATTACCCTGTCTGTTGCTGTTATTAATGCCTGAAGGTTTATTCTAAATAATGGCTGTATTTTCTAATATACTTTTAGAGCATTTCTGACCATATCCTTGGCAGTATCTCTTGATATGATATTTTTTATAGGGTTAACCGTGTTAACTACCATTATCTACCTTGTCACTACCATTATCAACCATGTTAACAGAGTTATTTTTTTCAAAGGGTTGCTGCAACGAGGATAGTGCAAAAATATTTTGTGGTGCAGTGTTCCTCCTAATTGAAAAATGTATACTGGTACTGTAAATTGTCCAAAAAATGTAACTTGTCAGACATGGCTTTTGGGTATTTTTGGCCCTACCCAAAATAACTACATAACTATAGACCTCTACCCTTTGAAAAAAAATAACCTTGTTAACATGGTAGATAGCAGTAGTGACAAGGTAGATAAAGGTAGTTAACAGGGTGAACCCTATAAAAACTACCATATCAAGGGATACTACCAAGGATATCGTCAACAATGCTTAAAAGTATACATAGGAAAATACAGCCATTATTTAGAATAAACTTCCAGGCATTAATAACATCAAGAGACAGGGAAATTATATAATACCTTACTAGTTAGTTCTCTGTGTTGCTAGGTAGATCTTCCTAGTAATTTAACATGATAGATCTACCTAGTCAGAGGGTTTTTTTTTCAAAGGGTATGAGCATTCCTGTGTTCTTGTAATACTAGAGAGTAAAAGAGGGCAAAATATATAAAATGAAAAACCAACAAAATTATAACATAATTATTTTTCAATAAGCAAAATTTTTACTGGTAAAATTGTTATTTTTACTGGTAGATTTGATGGCTAAAACCATACTTGGGCGAACACGGTGGTGGAACAAAATATGGGCCCCTGAGGCATATCCAGGATTTTGGGAAGGATTACAAGTTAATAAAGAACTGAACTACAACAAAGTGTTCTTATTTTATTTTATATCTTTTAGTTGCTATGTAGTGACCTTTCATGTTGTATTTCCAACTGTCAACTCTCTATATACAGACCACCATTCAGGTCATCAACAGGGGCAAATGCAGACTTTTGGAAAAGGAGGGGCGGTAGAGGGGCCGGTATAGAGTCAAAGTTTTAGGGGGGTCTAAAATTTTGGACTTTAGATGCACTCAAATGGCCTCCAAGGCGCGTTAAGGGATCAATTCTTGCTGAATACTTTTGTTTTATAGACAATGTTAATAATATTAATATATTTTACTTTCCAAAAGCTGCCCCCCCCCCTTAAATTCGCCCTGATCCATATGTTCAGTTTTCCAGACAATTAGGTTTAGAAAGAATCTAGATTAGATATACTAAAATTGGTTTCATAATTTTAGGAGTTTAATAAAAAATCAAGTTTGGCCTGAAATTCAGCTTTTCGGAGGATTGAATTTTGGAGAGTTGACTGCTATGGATTTAGCATCTTTTTCTATTGAAATAAAAGTGGGGGTGGGGGGGGGGTGCTCGAGTATCCATCTATCCCCTGGATATACCAATCAATGCAATTCTATCATGTGCATAACAAGACCCAAAATACAAGAGTAAACAAAGAGTAGGATTTTTTGATTGGTTCTCCTGGTACGCCTGAGCAGACCCATCATGTCGGAATCATTATTATGATTACTTACAAGTTGCTCAAACACTGGCTGGTTGTCATCTTTATCTGTTATTCTTATTGTGATCTCATGAGCTGTGGACAGCTGGATGTCACCTTGATCACTTGCAACTACTACAATCTACAAAGTTACATAAATATATATATGAATAAATAAAAAAATAATAATTTCCAATACTTGTGTAATAGGTACTCTATGTAGAGTATAGGAAAAATTGTTTTCAAAATTTAATTTATAAATCCTACCATAGATTAATATCGGTATTACATTAAATGTAATTGATTCAATTTTATTTCTTTATCTTCCTACTTTAATATTTAAACATTAAATGTGTAACATCTGGTCCACAGCGCCTTGAGACTCTACTGTATAAGGCGCTATATAAATCTAACTACATTACACTTTTATAGTTTATTTTGATTGATTTTTTATTTTATTGCTTAGTTTCGTAGGTTTGTATGAATACATCAATTGATATTTATTGGGATGAGTTGTATGTTCAAATAAATATGAATGGTATGAAGAAACGTACATACAATACTTATAGACAATGAAACTCCATGTTTTACTGAACACAACCACCCAAAAATGGACTATACCATCATAATAATGGGTATTCATTTGGGTTGGGAGTTTGAAAATTTTAAATGTTAATGGATATGAAATTAAATGTTGTGTAAAAATTATTTTTAAAATTGCTTAAATCTATTATTTTTAAAATAATTAATATCCATAATTTATAAATGTTATAATATGAAATTCCCTCTTTTTTCCATAACATTATATTGCACAACATTGCTATAATATTTCTATTCAATTATACTGTACAATTTCATATAATTATTTTATTACATTATACTGTACCATTTTCTATGATTATTTTATTACATTATACTGTACATCCAAAATGGCCACTAATCAACTTCAAGTAAGAAAGTACAATACATTCAAGTATTCCTGATGATGACATAGTTTATTTTGAAATATTGAATCTTGTCACGATGGCGTGTATCTCATTGCTTGGAGTATGTATTACACTTTCTTAAACTGTATAATCTGCTATGATTATTGCATTACATTATACTTTACAATTTGCTATAATTATTTTATTACATTTTAATGTACAATTTTCCTATTTTATTACATTACATTGTACGACATTTGTGAAACTCACGGTATATATATCCTTCTCCTCTCTATCAAATATTTCAGAAGTTTGAATTTGGCTTGTCGTTGCATTGATGGTAAAACTTTCCCAATCACGGCTAACATCCTCTGTACGAAGCAGATCATATCGTAGTTCCCCATTACGACCAAAATCGACATCACTGGCTCTAGCAAAACCAACATCGTAACCAACTGGCTCATTCTAAAAATAAGTGTTAGTACAAAGTACTGTTATAGTTGGAAAATTAAAAATAGCGCCCCCTAAAATTTTAATGATCACTGTGTATATTTTGTACGTGCGGATGTAGTTTGACACCGTACATGCTGTAACTTGTTGATCATTTCGGTTTCAGGTATGTAATTGTTACTTTTAATTAGTTTAAATCAGTTTAGTAATCATAAAACAGGTATTAATCTGAACTATGATATTTGTAGCTACTGTGGAACGACTTGTTAATGAAAGAGGAATAGATATTATATCAGTATTTAGAGGATAAAGCTACACTGTTATTTTGCTAGGATGACGAGTACAACGTAGGGCTTACACTGTACCCGTACCATCAGTTTGGTTGGAAACGTTAGTTTTATGAAGGCCT
>JAOTQE010084467.1:0-15358 GCA_025631205.1 Nesometra sesokonis
GGAGAAATTACGAAAAACGTGCTGAAAACATGACGATTTTGGCCAAATTTGTCGCGTTTTGAGGTGTTTGACGCGCGTATCCCTTATTTACTAAATAAAATTGATATGATTTGTACAGCATGGTAATTTAGTTAACCTTTGTGTATTTATCTGCCTGCAATAGTCTTGTGTATATGTACATTAGTTGTGTTATGTCTATTAGGAAGTAAAATTTTTGTTTTTGTAAACACCAGGCAATATGTCCATTGAGCTGTGATGGCCTTCCAGTGTGCTCTGTTCTTCATTGTTGCTGGTAAATCTATAAAACAGTCTTTCCTAAGACATTTAAAATTGCGCCTTAAAAAATGAGAACAGATGAAGAGAAGCTCTTTCAAAAATTTAAATACAAGGCAACCTGGGGTCACATGGAACATGTCAACTAGTAAGTGAAGTAGATTAATTCTTTGAATGATGAAGTCTAACCAAGTTTGTATGGCCTGTCATTTTGTAAAATCATGATGGTGCATTTGACATTACAAAACAGTTTTGTTTATACCATGATGCTCTATAGGAATGTCTATAGGCTCAGTTTTTTAACAAAATTTTCTGGCTCACCCAAGCTATCAAAACAACCACCTCACTTCCAGGTAATTTACAAAATTGGCATTGGTCTCACGACCACAGTAAACCGTTGCTCCCTGTGTTTGTGGTTGTCAGATGCGATGACAGTGTTCTATTTGTCGGTCAACTGTTTTTTTTAAAAATGATTTCCCTGTTGAATCACTAAAAGAAACCCATCATCCAACGAATTGAAGACTGTAATCGCGTCTGGTAACCACACACACGGAGTGACGGTTTAGTCAGTGAGCAGTGAGTGCCCAGCTTTAAGTACAAGTAGACATATATTAGCGAACATTTAATATTGAAACTTTCCATGTATATATATTAAATAAAAGTCACATAGATTTGTAAGTGTAAAATATAGACCTATTTAGATTTTATTTTTGAACTAGAAAACTGAAGGCAATTATCCTTTAATGTGATATAACTTAATATTTTTTTTAATGTAATTATTTAATGCACCATTTGTAAATGAAATACTGTATCTCAATAAATTAACCTGTCTGTTGATTGTTGTGTGGATTTTCATTATTGGTATAAAATGTCACTTTTATTTTATTTCATTTACATCGAACAACAAACAACTCACCAATTACAGGATTGATATACTATACATAGTAATTTAACATGGTAGACCTACCTAGTCAACCTCCCTGGTCAGAGGGTGTTATTTTTTTCAAAGGGCATCAATAATCTTACAATGTAGTTCTCTGTTGTTTTAGGTAGATCTCCCTAGTAATTTAACATGGTAGACCTACCTAGTCAGAGGGTGTTATTTTTTCAAAGGATTTTAAAAATCTTACTAGGTATTTCTCTGTGGTTCTAGGTAAATCTCCCTAGTAATTTAACATGGTAGACCTACCTAGTCACAGGGTGTTATTTTTTTCAAAGGGTATTAATAATCTTACTAGGTATTTCTCTGTGGTTCTAGGTAGATCTCCCTAGTAATTTAACATGGTAGACCTATCTAGTCAGAGGGTGTTATTTTTTCAAAGGGTATTAATAATCTTACTAGGTATTTCTCTGTGGTTAGGTAGATCTCCCTAGTAATTTAACATGGTAGACCTACCTAGTCAGAGGGTTTTATTTTTTTCAAGGGTCTTCATTAACTGGACTTAAAAAAAAGGAAAATCTAGGCTACAGGGTGCCAGTATTTGGAGTGCTGACTGAGGCATGGTACCCTTTGTCTGGTTGAAGAATGTTTGCGGTTCCAAGTTTGAAATGTTGAATGCTGCCCTTAAAAGTCGTTTTCCACTAGGCGAATTTATTCACGCAAATGATTGTATGCCTGCGAATTTATTCTCGTGGATTAAAAATTTCGCATCCAAGACATTTTCGCGAAATTTTACTCGAAAGTTTTTAAAAATTACATTATTTTAATGTATTAATACAAATGCTTTGCTAAAGACAAAATAGATTGAAATGTAAATTTATATAATTTAAGTTTTATATAAATATACTTATAAAAAAAGGAGAAATAAATATTGGTGTTTATAACGTACAATCGCGTTCAATATGCATGGGTGTGTCAACTATATTCTAGTTTTCTGATTGGCTGTGCATTTTTTCCCTTCACAAAAAGTTAAAACAATTCAAACTACAAAATTCACTGTAGTGAAAAACTGAAGAGAAAAAAGCGAATGGTCTGGCAAATGTTTTTCGTTGAAAAAAGAAACTGCGCGTACAATCGTTTGATTTTTGTTTGTGCGAATAAATTCACCTAGTGGAAAACGGCCTTTATGCTGGTTTTTCTTAAGCCGAGCACACACTGCGTCGTGGGACGCACGACTAAACTGTCACTCCCTATGTGAGCAGTTGCCAGACGCGATGACAGTCCCCTACTCGTCAGTCAATGGTTTTTTTTTTTAGTGATTTCCCTGTCTGGCAACCACACACACAGGGAGCTACGGTTTAGTTGTGCATGACGCAGTGAGTGCATAACATAACGTTTGCAGTATAATATGTATGTAGTTGTAAGCTACTCAACGTTTCGATTGTCTTCAAGAATGAGAATGGACGATAGAAGCACATCGATCGAAACGTTGAGTAGCTTACAACTACATACTTGGTGTGCCGTGAACGTTTTATGTTTATTGGTATCTCACCACAAACCATCAAGCAATAAAACACTATTGGTCTAGAAAATGTGATCCAAACTACATTGCATTGTAGAGACCAGTTTTCCAATTTTTTTCTTGTAGCACAAATAACATGAGAATGCATGCAAAATTGGTAGATTAAATGCTTAAAAACACAGACACCTCAATGAAACAAAAAACAACACTTACTTCAAAGACCTCAAGACATTTATTTAGAATCTTCTGTACATATTCTAATATTTGTATATACACTATTACTGATACAAAGCTATCAATACCAAGAACGTTTAAAAAGAAAAATCTGAGGCAAATTCAGGGAGGAGGATGAAGTGCAAGTTGTGTGATCTAACCCCCCCCCCCCACCCTAAATGTTATTACTGTAATAGAAAAATAATTTTGGTATGGTTTTAAGAGTTAAAGAAGAGAGTGCAATTTTCAAACACTATGGTTGGTATTCTTGAAAGCAGACTAAATTTAATCCAGGATTAACTAAAAATGGTATTAAATTCTACTCAAAGGTGACTAACTTTAGTCCAGACATAAACTTTAGACTAAAGCATTCTAAATATTGTATGCCAAGGAGGCAGTTTTATGGATAGTCTGGACTAACATTTTGAGAATACCAGCCCTAGAATGCTAGCGTTTAAAAAGTTTTGCACCTAACCACGAGGCTAATTTGACACGGGACACTCACACCCACCACTTCCTGAATCCGGCCCAGATTTGATTGATTACAATATTAGTGAAGTTAATTCACAAATGCTGATACCATTACAGGGAGGAGCTCCATAACTTTACTTTTAAAATACTTTTATAATTTCATAATGGTCTATTATCTTGGTTTTTGATTAAGGCCAGATAACAGCGGCTTTAAGATGGTCAGGATTAGAGTCTATGGAAACTTGTGAATTTCAGACAAGGCAAGCAATATGCTGGTTACAGCCTTGCGTAAGTTTAGGCAATCCTCTAAAACCACAATCAAGAGGAGTATGGTAAATCATATGTCCAAAAAAGAAAGTATAGTTCACACTCCAAGCAACGAGATACACATCATCTTGTCAAGATTCAATATTTCACCATAAATTATACCATCATCAGGAATGAAAATTTAATTGTCCATAAAATTTCAGCTGGTTAATATTTAACAATAATTCTAATTTTAATTTAATAATAATTCTGATTAGTACGTTAACACTTTGGCATTGGTGCGTATAAGCTGGAATTTTATTGACAAACTTTCATTCCTGACGATGACATAATTTATTGTAAAAAAATTTAACCCTGACTCAATGGCATGTATCTAATTGCTTGGAGTATGTATTATACTTTCTTACTTGAATTTGATTAGGAACTTCCAAAATTATGGAATAAAATTTTAATGGTATTAACAAGATGTCATTTAAACTGGAAATCAAATATATTGGTTGGTCCAAAATGTGGTAATTGGAAAATTCAATGAAAATAAAATTGTCGGCTAATAAGTGTATAAAAAATAATTGTATAGAGTTCTCATTCTTGTAATGGTATAATTCAGTAAAAGTTATTTTCCCATTAATTACTTTGGTCACATACAAAACCCATCAAATTATTCTTATCAGTGGTCTCCCAAGTATGGTCTTAGGCCCCATGAAAAAAAAAAATATATTAGTTTATCAGCCCCTGTGTGCATCTCTTTTAGGAAAAATCCAGATTTTTTTTTTACTCATTTTGCTATTCAAACGATCATTTTTTCAGTTATATTCACTTGAAATGCTTTGGATTTTCTTAACATAAATTAATAGGAACGATTCTCGAGCTCACAACGACGTAGAAAACTAGGAATGATCAATCACTGTAGGCTGGTGCGCTGGTATCTGTTGTAGTCCTATCTGCGTCGTATTTACGCGAGTCTCAAATGGTGGATGATCTACGTGGGATCACTACAACATTGGAGGGTTGGATCACTACAACATTGGAAGGTTGGTTAAAAAAAAAACCTCCCGCCCTCATCAGTTTTTATGCTTTGGTAGGGTGATAAACTAATGATTATTTTTATGGGGCCTTTAGCCATCAAATTCACTGGTAAAAATTACAATTTGCTAGTAAAAAGTTTATTGAAAAATAGGTGTGATATAATTTTGATTCTCAAATATTTTCTGCCCTGTACTCTTTAATATTACAGAAGATACAGGAATGATCATAAAGACCTATAGATATGTAGATATGTAAGGCCAAAACCAACCCAAAAGCCATGACTGACAAGTAATGTTTTTTGGACAATTTACAAGTAAAAAAAATCATGCACTGTTGTTCATTTTTGCATTTCTAAACTTTTCTCTATCAATAAAAAAATCTAGTTTACACTATATAATTACAACTACAATAACACCAACAATTTACTTTTAAAATAATAAATAATAAGTAAATAAAAATTACAAAGTTTACTACTTTAACTAATGTTATAACAAAAAAAAAGGAAAAAATGCACAAATATAATTAAAAGAGAAATAAATTGTTAAAGAAAAATAAACTTAAAGGGAGCAATAATAATAAATAATGATGTAAACAAAAAATAAATAAATAAATAATTGAAAATAAAATTATAACAATGAAATGTGATAATTAAAGTTGTTACCTCGAGTTGGTAATTATACTGACTACTCTTACTATTATTTTGTCAATTTTGCATATTTCAAAAGTTCTACAAAAAAAGAACTGTATAAAATAAACTACAGTTTACATGTTGTAAAGCACCTTAGATCTGGTATGTTGCTGTATTCAACATAAAAAATTAAATAATTTCATCAAATAACTTCAAAAATATCGCAGATGACAATTACTATACTTTAGTCTCCCTAAACATGATGTGTGAATAAAATGTATGCATAGGCTTTAAGGTAAGTAAACTTAAACTCAAGCTTAGCATTATAAAATTAATAAATAATTAAACTCAAACTTACACAAAACTCAACTAGAAGCAGCACCAGTGTTGTAATATTATAGATTTTTTTTTTATAAAACTTTACACTGTATAATAGACCTATCCATGTTTCCCTATTTTTCTTAGTAATTTGACCAAGAAATGTCATAGTTTGTGGTAACATTTAACTTTTCGGAGGTCTTTGACTGAGTTAAGAATGTTCTTCGTAATTACAGATGTCCGATAACAATAATAATAATAATCGGAGGAAAAGTTCAACTTGACCAAGGTCTATGAACAAGTTTATGGAATGTCCGTAACTAACCATGTGATGACAGTGCCCAGATGGCAGCAGATACAAAAAGTCAATGTTCAGAATTCATCTTGTTTTCAAAGTAGTGAAAATGATCTAGCTAAACAATTACGAATACATAGTGTTTGATTCTTACTATTAATTTGCATAATAATTAAGTGCTTGTGAGATTATAACTTTGGCTGTTAGCTTTACCAAAAAACTCTTCAGACAAGAAAAATACAAAATCAAAAAATAATACCGTTACAATTTTACAGTGTTTTTTTTACAGCACTACGAAAATATTATTTATACAGTATGTATCCCTTGATATGTATTTTTTAGTCTTAGACAAGTTAAAATAAATGGTTATTAAAAAAATGCACATTTACTAGAGGTATCTAAAATGTGTTGTGACACGTGAAAGTTTAAAGTCAAATTAACTTAACTTTTTTTAAAACTACATTTGCTTGTTCATAACTAGAAAAGCACCGATCGTTGCATAAGAAATGTTTTTATATTTACCTATTACTATTCAAGTCTGTGTCATACTTCACTAAAATTAATGTTTCAATTATAAAATAAATTTTCATTTTACTACTATTAAATAGTTTAAAAGAAAACAAATATATAATTAAAAGTGGAAAAATGAAACTCAAATATTAACTTTGTTCAATTTAAGGAGGCACAAGTCAAAAAAATGAGATACATAGAATTAACTTTTGTGAAAACTGCATTTGTAAATTGCTTATCAGTAAACTGTGACTAAGCAGGGTCATTTTAAATTGCCTATCCATATACTCTGGATACGCAGGGTCATTTTAAATTGCATTTCTTTACACATTTCTTGATCATTTATCAAAAAACATAGCGTAGTATGAAAGTTGAATGATTAAACCATGTTTTTGTGATAAACAAAATATTGAACAATTTAACCATTTTCTTGTTTGTACGTATTTTGGAAAAACATAGGTTTGCGACTTATGCCTCCGTTGGTTTGGTTTGGATCTGCCACAAATGTTTAAGGCATATTTAATTTTCATTTTGTGGAGGGTACATACTAGACAGACAAATTTAATAATAATAATTTATAAGTAAAATTTACTTCTCACGCCAGATTGACACGTTTACAATCTCTAAGTCAACCTTCTTTTAAATGCCATTTTGGATTTGACTAGGCAAGTTTTACTGTATAGTTTTAACATGCATAGAGCCATTTTGAAAAATTATATTACTTAGCGACCATGTCAAAATTATCCTGCTGCAGTTACTGCAGCAATTCAGTTACAACAGTATTATGGTAGTGACAAGGTAGATATAGGTAGTTAACAAGGTTAACCCTATAAAACCCACCATCCACTACCCTTACTACCATCTACAGTATACCATTATAACCCAAAACCATAAATCTCTTAACCTAATTAGAACTGACAGACAACCAGTTACTTAAACTACCTAGTTACTAGGTAGTTCTCTCTAGTTCTAGGTAGATCTTCCTAGTCATTTAACTTGGTAGACCTACCTAGTTGGTGGATGTTACTTTTTTCAAAATGTAGATGATAAAGAATTACTGGGAACCATATGTTGAGATGCTATCTTGTGTACCAATGTAGTCACAAAGAAAACAACACAGGATTACTGCAGTAAACTTAATATCAGAAGATTACTGCAGTAACTGCAGTAGAATACTTTCAACATGGATTGTTGATGAACTAAAAGAACAAGTTAAATTAATCCTTCATAAAAAACATTAAGGAAACACAGACATCAACATATATAATTAATTATATGTACTTAAATTAAAATAACATCAAAATTACATTAGTAAATGATACTTGTAAATAAAATTGGTACAAACTGTGTTAAATATTGATATTAGATCTATATATCAATTACTGTTTTGTTATACAATAAAAAATAAATATAAATAAAAAAAATATTTAATTTGAATCCTGCCTTGCATAGATGAATAAAAACAACATAGTTCATTTACTGTTTGATAATCGATAAGGCATAGTAAAAATATCAGTTGACAATGAGGAGGGAAAATTGTGCAAATCATGGAATTGATTTAAGGCAAACTGGTAAGAATTTGGTAATTGATGCCAATAACAATGTAATAAAAATATACTTTTAAATAATTCAATAAAAACTCTAAAAAAACTGGTGACAATATTTCAAAGGCAAAACTGGTAAGAATTTGGTAATGTATTTGATATCGATACAATATAAAAAAAAAGATATTCATTTAACATTTTAAAATAGAATAAAAGTTATATTAATATATAACTCTATTGTTGATGACAGTATAATAGTTTTTGTGGTCTTACTAAGCACCACTCGCTACCATGCCCAACCACTTGTTACCACAAGAAACCACTTGCTACCACTCAATGAATTACTAGCACTTTTAAGCAAAGTTCTTTAAATTATTAATAACTCTGAACCAGTAACATCTTTTAGAACTATTTTATGTCATATATTGAATTTGATGTTGTTGAATGGAACAGTCAATCTTTTAACTCATAAAAATATTCTCTCTATTCTACAAATACAAAACATTTGGTTAACTTTGGTTATAGATATTCAATTTTGATAACTGACCCCAATATTTTAAAGCTTACAGGTAAAATATGGTTGTATTATTAACTCTATTTTTAAATTTTGTGACAATTTGGTGGTTTTGCCATGACATGCCTCTTACTATTTTATTGAAATTTACTTATGAATGGTAGTGGTAATGATCGGTTTTGTGTGGTAGTCAGTGGTATTTAATAAGACCATTTCTGGATGCAATTTATTTTTGAAGGTTTTGTTCTACCACAGTAATCCTTTTGATTTTCTTTTCTCCTTCTTAGATTCTTTTGATTTCTTAACTTTTTGCGACCTTACTGGTTCCTTGCTTAATCCTGAAAAAATAAAATTAATATTAATATGCTAATTAATTTGTATTATACAATGAATGAATGAATTATACATGGAAAGGTTCAAGACAAACCTATGGCCCGAAGACTCCATGCAATGCTAGTTTTTAACCATGGACCCTAGTCTACTTGTATCTATGGCTGAAACAAAGTATGATGGAATTTATTTACAAGGCAACTTTTACTTTCTAAACTTTCAACTTTCCAATACAAACTAGGGTATCTCAGCATGGCTGGCAGTGACGTGTACAGCGAGATTCAAACCCTCAAGGTCTGAAAACAGAACACACGCTGCGACATCTGCCTACCCAAAGCTGTTCATGGAATAAGTACCCTCTTCACCAGGACTTGCAGAATTAGTTGCCCGATGGCTCAAGGCAACCAAAAATTTACATGGGCAACCAAAAATGTTTTATATGAAAAATGAAAAATACCACATTTATTTATATTGCTAATTTATCAAAAATCCTTGAGATAATCATGAAAAATTCAAAATCCTGGAGAAAATTTAGTATTTTTTGGAGCTGGGGAGAAGATGCAAAATTCCGGGAAAATCCAGGCTAATCCTGGAGAATTGGGAGCCCTGCTATAAAAGTTTTCACTATTGACTCAAAGCATTCAATACTACTTAAAATCGCACCAGTAAAAATGTGAGGTCTTACCACAAAATGAGTCTCATGGAAGGAAATTCAAAAATTGAGTTATTAGTACCTTTTAATAGAACATAATATAAGCTGCAATCTACACTTTAAATGGCATTCATTGGATAAGAAGATATGAACAATTTAATGGAAACATGATTTTGAGAAAATCGCTTATAAATCAATCAAAGAAATAAACAATTAAAATTCTGTAAACCTCAGGAAACATGTACGAAGGACAATTTCCTGGATGAAAACTGACCTTAAAACTATATCATTATAAAATATAATTGTCATAGTGCTCATAATCCATTAAAACTAAATATCCAAAATATTTAACTTCAGACCTATTTTGGTGCTTATCTCAATTTGATATCACCTACTATGCGACTCATTTTGTGGTGAGACCTCACAAATTACATAATTGAATAATAAATATGGGACAAGACATGGCAAAAGCACCAATTTGTCGCACAGGAAGTTATTGAGAAATAAGCAAATAAACAACAGGAAATATAAAAAAATACTAAAAAAACGTTTTTCTATTTTGTTCCATAACTTAGGTTATAGATGACCGATTTTGGTAATTGACCCCTCATTTTAAAGCTTACACCAAGTGTATTATGGTTTCAGTAATAACTCCATTTTACAATTTTGTGACAACTTGGTGGATTTGCAATGACTTGCCCCTTATAAATATTTTACGTACCACTTTCTCTCATCATAACTCTTATATCCTCATCCTCCTGTTCTTCTCGTATCCTATCGTTCTCCAGTCTGTCAACAACTTCAGCCCGCTTCGTCACCACGTCTACCAGCAAGTCCAGTAATCGTTGTTCTTCAACGGCATCAGCGTCTGTCTTCTCGTGTTCCTGCTTTAGCATAATGCGCCGTAGGTCAAATTCTATTTCTGCATGCTTCTTTTCTAACTCCTGGGATTGTGCTCTAAAAGAGAAACACAAAATAAAAATGAAAATTAAGCTATTAAAGGGGAACCCCAGAATTAAATTTCTATGAATAACTATAGAACAATTAATTCTTTCGACTCTGCTCAAGTCAAAGCTAAAATGTAATTTATTTTTAGTCCGTTTAACCTTTGGAAACACATAACATCTGTCTGTCAAGACGCATCTTTTTTTCTGTCTAGTCAGATGCCCATATTACTGAGAACACCTGTGAGTTATGTACTAGCCAGTCTGTGCACCTTAAATTGCTGGTAAATGGAATGCAGTGGTAAAGGTTTGGTCTGTTCTTGTTAGGTTTTCTTAGTGTGTCGTAGAGGAACTGTAGTGGACTTGTGCACCAATAAAAACTTTATTATTTTTTAATGTCAAGTTATATAATGATAGGACATATATATGCAATTTTCACTGAAGCAACTTAATCAAAACTCTATCACCGAGCGCATAGAGGTTTTTTGCATTATGCACTATAAAAATCTAACTATTATTATTATTACTATTATTACTAGTCTATTACTATTATTATTACTACTATGACCTAGCAGAAAAATTTCACAACGTTTGGATATAAACAGTGATTCAAAATACGGATTAAAAATGTACAAAAAGATGCATTTACGATCGGCGTTTCTTTCAAATCGCCAATTCTGGGGAAGCATAAATGTGAGGTCTCACCACAAAATGAGTCTCATGGTAGGAAAATCCAAAATGGATTTATTGGTACCTTCTAATAGAGCACAATATAAGCTATAATGTACATTTTAAATGACAACCATTGGATAAGCATATCCAAAGAAATGAGCATTTGAAGTTTTCATGTAAAGAAACCTGGTTTTGAGAAAATCACCATAAAATAATCTAAAAATAAATAAACAAATGACTATAAATCTCATAAAATCTGCATGAAGGACAATTTCCTGCATGAAAATTGATCTAAAAAGTATATTATAATGTAACATAAGTACCATTGCATCCATAATTAATTAAAACAAAATTTCTCAAAAATTTGACTTCAGACATATTTTGGTGATTTTCTCAATTTGTTCTCACCTACGATGCGACTCATTTTGTGGTGAGACCTCACAAATGCAACAGTGTTCCTATATGCGTGTGAGGTGATGTCATGTAAATGCCTTTCCGGTTCACTTCAAAACCTAGCTTGTGGGAGGTACATGTGATATGAAGCGTGGGGATGGAGGGTGCCCATCAGGTGCGGCCCTCTAAAACCGCTCCTGTATCTGGTGAATGTGACTTACAGGGCTACTAGTTCTCCTTCCCGTCGTACCAATTGATTCTTGTTGTTGACAAGTTCAAACCACTCAATCAGCAAACCTTCATCATTAGCACCATCTTCTACAAGAAAAAGAAACATAATAAGCAAAACTAATTATGGCATAATTAATGAAATTAATTAATTGAAATAATGAATCCTGTATCTCATTGTTTTTGATTATGTTATTATACTTTCTTATTTAAATTACTGATGATGACATAATTAACACTGAAATATTGAATAATAATATTATAGCATGTATCTCATTACTTGGAGTTTGTATTATACTTTCTTACTTGATGATGACAAAACTAATGTAGAAATATTGAATCCTGACATTATGACATGTATTTCATTGCTTGGCATATATATAGTGTACTTTTTAAAGCAAAAATACATTAGTTTTAAGGAAACTATTCTTTAAAAAAAATTATCTCCTATAACATGGTCTTCAAGTGCACATGAGGCAATTTTTAAATTTAATGATGACCCAATTAATAACTCAGTCAAGGAGAAATACTACAAGGTTAAAATGTATAGTAAAATTAAGTCATTGACATTTAAACTCCACCTGAATTAACTTTGCTTAGTGTGAAGAAATATAAATTGTGACCATAATATAGGTATTGGGATATTAAACAAATATTTACCCCTAATTTTACACCATTATATGCTATAATTGAGAAAAATATCTTTACAAATAAAAAACAACTGGAAACTTCTATACTCTCGTCATTTTTCAGTTTAAAAATCCATTTAAACACTTTATATACACAAATTTCTATTCCGAAGTTCTTTGATTTGACGTTTCTTTCCTATGAGCAAGTTACTTTGTAAATTAATGTTGATGATTTTTGGATTATTTTCAATTGACAATATCCCTTTAAAGAAAATAGCTTTAAATTCTCCTTTTTGATATGAAAGCAAATAATAAACATTCGATTAATCATACTTGACTTAAATACTATATTAATTAACCAATAACTCCATATCATACTTCAGGATGTAAACAATACAAGGCCATGTATATAAGTTGGAATGATTAGTGCCTGGTGACAGAATGATACTAAGGTCAAGAACAATGGAATTCTTAAATTAAATAAATTCATCTTCTTTCTAATAATCCTTAAACCATGCTTAAACCTCTTTAAAGCCTGTTTTTCTCTGTCGATTGTTATCCAAAAATCGTCGACTTGAAATGGTGTTTTGAATCGTTACAAAAAAGTAAAAAAAATTAACGATAAAATTCAAATCACGCTGGACTGCAATAATTCCGATATTTACTACACTGTGCACAACGAAATTCGTATATCTTTGTGACAAATTAAAATCGCCATAAAACAAATTTATAGAACTTTCCAACTACAATTTTTATATTAGTTAGATTGTATACTGTATTTTATGTTGAAAAGTTAGTTACCACTCCTGAATATTTAATAAGTATAACAAAATGTTTGATTTATTTCTAGGCCCAAAACATGTAAGTTCTTGTCGCGGACAATGTTACCTTGCGAGTACCCAAATTTAACAATCCAAATTGCCAAAGTTGAACTCAATTGAACTTTCACAATTCAAATTGTTTTTAACATCAGAATTAATGTCGAGAGTGAAACCTTTTTCTGTCAATCGTTGTAAAAATTGCTATTATTCAAGATTAATGATAAAAACCGCTGTTTTAAATCGCCATTTTTGGGATTAACTACTGACAGGAAAATAGGCTTAATAAGCAAATATAGTATTTAAGATTAATTAGTATTTTCTTTTTATTTTGCATCACACCCACCAACGAGTTTTCTTGCCACTTGAGAATTATACAAGGCACTTCATGGCAAACCCACCAAGTTGTCACAAAATGGAAAAATTTAATTAATATTGAAACCACATTACACAGTTGGTAAGCTTTAAAATGAAAGGTCAATTATCAAAATCTATTATCAAAGTTTTGGAAATGGAAAAAAATTTTCTTTGTATTTTTATATATTTCCTGATGTTTACTTGCTTGTAGTTCTCAATAACTTCCCGTGCGACAAATTGGTGGTTTTGCGATGCCTTGCCCCATATCAAGCTTTCTAAAACCGCAATCGCACTGAATTTAAAAAGGGATACATTACCAAGACAATAGGTAACATTTAAAATGGTTAAATTTTACAATTGTACACACTTGGATTATTTGGCATGGCTAGTTTTACTACAAGTTTTAGTTTTGCCAAAAAAAGTCCAGTGCGATTGTGACTTTAACCAGGTTTCATTATGAGACTTAGGAGTTGGCACTGTTTAGAAATGTAGTGCGTGGCCAGGTTCGAACCCAGGACCTTGGATTGGAAGGCAAGCATTTTCACCACCAAACTACAATGTCCTTCCATTTTGAAATATCCTCACAGCAGAGTTTTTTTGTGTTTATGGAGTTCATGCTGAGCAAAACTCTTGAGCTTTGGTAGGCAGTGTGCTTACTGATACAGTTAAACCTCCCTGTGTGGACACCGCTTGTAAGCAGACACCTCCCATAACGGCCATTCTTTCAAAAGCCAGTTATTTATTCCCATCTAATCAGTGCATTTTGTATCTCTCGTAAGCAGTCACCTCCTGTAAGTGGCTACAGGAAAATTGAGATATTTTTTGTATGTTAAGTTACCTCCAATAAGTGGCCATCCTGAAAATTGTCATGATTTTTTGTACAACAAATACAATTTTCTGTACAAAATCCTTGTACTGTAATGGCCGAAATAATATTACTAAACCAACTAATCTTAAAATATGATAAATGTAATAAATATAGAATGCATTGTCTAGATAATTGAGAGGCCATTTGTGCTGTGAAAGTCATAAACTGTCAGACAAAAGCACATACATGTTATTGTACAAAGATTGGTCCTTTATCGGCTTCAGTCATCTTCCCAGAAGTGGACACATTTCCCGGATCCAAGGGTGTCCGCTTACGAGAGGTTCAACTGTAGTTCCAAACACACTAGCATTTTGAGATTCAATTTATTTGCCCATCATTGCAAAATGGTTCTGTTCTAATGTAGTTATCTTATTTTTTCCTTACCATTCATCTGCTCTCTCAGCTTTTCTTCTAACTTCACTCCCTTCCTCTCCAGATCGTTTTGTTTTATTTCAATTTCCTTTAATTCCCTTTGGATAACAAGCGTATCTACATGGTGCTTCTCAACCTTGAAAAGATTTAAATAAATAAATATGTGATCTAGATATAAGTCTTCTGGGAGAGTATTGGATTAGATAAGGTTTACCCCTCCCACTATTACCACAAGTGTAATATATTAGTGGCAATTAAAGGCCAATTCCATACAAAATTTATGTTGTCAACAAAAAAATTAAAATATTCTGTTACTATTTTGCATTCAAATTCATAAATATTATACTGATCTGCCATGTTTATGTCATTATATTACTTCAAAACATTAAAAAATGCAAAATACTGGAAGTATAGAATTTTGATTTTTTTTGTGTTGATCCTAAAAAATAAAACAGATGAATAAGCCAGAAAGAGTTTGATAAATATTAGCTTTTTTCTACTCGTGAATGAAATTAATACAAATATACAGGTAACTAAAAATGTTTAAAATCTGAAAGGTCCGCTAATCAACTTCAAGTAAGAAAGTATAATGCATACTCCAAGCAATGAGATACACGCCATCGTGACAGGATTC
>JAOTQE010084478.1:0-15353 GCA_025631205.1 Nesometra sesokonis
TTCCAAAAGTTATACGGCCTCGTGGAAGAACACCCATTTGGGTGAACGAGTTTTTTATCCGTTACAAAAATAAAGATATTATTATTATTATTATTATCTTGGGTATTTAAAAATTTTATTGCGCGCGTACATACGCATAACCTGAACATAACCTCAACCTGAACATAACCTCAACCTGAAGTTGCTGCTCACCAAATATTATCCAAAAATGATTATTGGTTAAGAAGTTATGAACGTATCATGAGAAATGCATTTTTAAGCGTAGATGATGTCATGCATCAATAATCATGCTGAAAACCTTAATAAGCCTATTCCTCAATAAGAGTAACGAATCCTGAAAATTCATTTTAACTACTCATTGAGAATTTGACATAAGCTCTTAAAAAAATGGAGGGTGGAAAGAAGACGAAGATGATGATCCCGACAATAACAATAACTGATCCGTAATTATTGCGAACAGCTAATAATACATACTTTTCAATTTCTGGTGCACAGTGTACAAATTCATGACTCCAAAACTTGAAGCTTGGATTGCGAATCAATTCAATGAACGTGATTAATAATCCCCATGGATGAGGTCGATTGACAATTAGACGTTCTAACAGCACCCTGCAAAATAAAAAGTTAAATATAAGAAAAATTTAACATAAAATAGTATTAGAAGTTCTAACAGCACCCTACAAAATACCAATTAAATATAAAACTGAAAATAATATGAATATAATAATAGTATTAGACCTTCTAACAGCACCCTGCAAAATTACCAAGTAAATATAAACTAAAATGAATATAATATGGATATTTTAAAAGTTGAATAAGAATTAATGATAGTAATAGTTCTTCATAAACTCAGAGTAGCCAATTAAAAATAAGACAGCATAAAAAGAAAAAACAACATTAAAACATTACAAAAAAAATCATTATACAAATGTGAAAATATGTTTCTAATTAGTATTCTGCTGTTAAAGTTTAAGAAATGATGATGATGATAATGTTGATGATGATGATAATGTTGATAATGATGATACTGATGAGGATGAAATGAAGATGTTGATGATGATGATAATGATGATGACAAATGCTGATAACAATGATGAAAGTTTTGTTATTTTTACCTAGTAATTTGTTCTTGAATAGCTTCTGAGTTAGTTTCTGCAAACAAGTAGAGCAAGGTACAGCTAAAGTAGTGAGTATGACTGTTGGGATAACGAAGCTGGTTTGCAACTGCATTTAAAAACAGGTAACGACCTAAAACAAACAACAAAAACAATCAAACACATGATATATGCGAGGTCTCATCACAAAGTATCATAGGAAAGATATAAACTGAGTTATTGGTACCTCCTAAATGCTATAATCTACACTTCAAATTTACATTCCTTGGATAACTACGGAAACACGGTTTTGAGAAAATCACCTATAAAGCAACCTAAAAATAAACAAAAGAATATAAATCTCAGAAAATCTGCATGAAGGACACTTTCCTGCATAGAAACTGACCTAAAAAATACCATAACTGTATAATTTCATCTGGTTTGAAGATACATTAGTGTAAGATTAAACTTTTGACACTAATTTATGTACCTTAGTACTCATAATTGATTACAACTAAATTTCTTTAAAAATTGACTTCGGACCTATTTATTTATATAATTTAAAATGCATACATGAGTTGAAACCCCTCACCCTAACATGTTTTGTACTTTTTCATAAATGTTGATGATTATTTCTTTTCACCTCTTCCCATTTCCCCACCCCAGTGTAATATCTCTTGTAAAGAGGTTGACACCTACCTTCGGTATCCAAGTCAACCGCTAAATTCTGGAAGATATCCATGTGTGATGAATGCGTTATAGTATTCATTGATGGCGTACTTCCTTTGCTGTGGATGTATGCTATTGCCTGTGAGCCTACGTATAGTACCAACGCGTTCATTAATGGTATGTTGTATCGTTGGCCGGGTTCGTGAGATACTTGAAGATGGCCTCGCAGTTCTGACAGGAAAGTGACAAGGCTTCTTGTCTTAATATAAGAATCTAGCTCCTAAAAACAACAATGTAAACAGTCAACAAGTGCAGAACATAACATGAGGGTTACTATAGCCAATTGAAAAAGTGACAAATAACAAGTGAAAGTGACAAGGCTTCTTGTCTTAATACAAGAATATAGCTCCTATAAACAATGTATACAGTCAACAAGTGCAGAATATAACGTCAGGGTTCTAATAGCCAATTCAAAATGTGACAAATAACAAGTGAAAGTGACAAGGCTTCTTGTCTTAATATAAGAATCTAGCTACTAAAAACAACAATGTAAACAGTCAACAAGTGCAGAATATAACATAAGGTTCCTATAGCCAATTAAAAAAGGGACAATTGAGGTGACAAGACTTCTCATCTTGATATATGAATTTAGCTCCTAAAAAGAGCTGTTTGTGCACCTTGGGCCAACAGTTTAGTGTCTTCTTCTGAGAAGACTTGTTCCATCACCATGGTGCGAGTGGGCCTCGAACCTGTGCTGTTGTTTTTGCCATGGTTCAGGGTTCCCCTGCTTTAACCGACTATACAATTATCACTAGACTTCCTAACCATGTTATTTAAACATACAAGTGTAATAATATGCAAAAATCATTTTATTACCTTTTTAAATGACACTGGTTGAATCATTGCTGCGAAGTTTGTAAGTATTCGTGGTGGTTGCGTAATATCAGATAACATATCCACCTTCAGGTTAGGCGTGAATGGGTCTGGTAAACGCATGTTACGTGGAAATGCACTCAATATCAGGTTGCGCATCTGGATACAGTTTGGTGGAATGACATCACAAAATCCGTA
Source organism: Nesometra sesokonis (assembly GCA_025631205.1). Classification (NCBI taxonomy): domain Eukaryota; kingdom Metazoa; phylum Echinodermata; class Crinoidea; order Comatulida; family Antedonidae; genus Nesometra; species Nesometra sesokonis. The sequence goes on from JAOTQE010084478.1 coordinate 2,835, forward strand.
GTGATAGTCACATAAGAATTCTGGGAAATCATGTAAAAGAACTAGCAGCAAACGTAATGTTCCCTAAAAGAAATTATATTAAAAAGAGGTTAATTTAAGCAAAATACGCCAAACTAGCTGATAAAAAATGGGAAATACTACAAAAACAAATTACTATGCTGCCTTTCAAACAAATAAAAATCTGAAAAAAATCTAAGTTTCTGATGCAATTATTAAAGATGTATCGTCACCTCAAATATGTCAACGAAACTGATTTTGAAAATAACTGGGTATTATATTGAAAAAGAATATTAATAACAATGGCAATTTGCAATGTTATGTGCTACAAATTAGCAAAAACACATAAAATGGCTGGTTGCCTATTTTTATCATTCTGCAGTGTAAAAACACATTCAAAACAATTTTTAAATACATTAATTTCTATTATTAAATTTTTAACTTTGATGTTACTTTAATAATTTTTTGTTGATTATTTGGTCATTTTTCAACTCAACTTTTTTAATGCATTTTTGAAATATATTTAATACATATATTTAATTATAATTTTATCAATAACTATTTAATATTTGATTAAACATTGTGTGTACATTCTCATAAGAGTTTAATCAATTTTACCCTACATTTTCAAAGAAATGTAGAGTAATTTTCAACTAACTACTTCACTGATTATCTGACATTGAATGTTTTCTATAAAGGCTAGAACTATACTGTACAGCTAAGCTATCAAGTGGAAAATTATCCAATTATCCACTGTGACAAAATTTCTTAATGGGGATGTACACCTAATGAATATATTTATCAATTTAAAAAATCAAACCTTACCTTATATAGAAGAGATACATGTTTTGAAAGATCAGCATTGCGTAGGAATGGTGTAACAAACTTGAAAATATCAATCAACAACTGAGCATACATTGGCCATCCTTGCTGTAAATGGAAAATATCGTAACATGTTTAGCAAATATATCAAATAAAAAAATCCAATAACCATAAACAAAAAATTAAGAACGAAAAATTCTCTTTTTAAACTACTCTGTAAAAGCATAGTCTCCCCACTGGGTAAATTATTATCTGGGATTTTGGTAAAAAGTAAGTTCATAATCCGAACCATTTTTACATTAAAATAAACTTTTTATTTTTGTAAAATTCTATTAGTTGCCAAGAACTATATGAGTATTGTAACTGTAATAACTGAAGTTCACACACATTATCCATTATATTATCCACATATAACCATAGTTATAAATCTAACTGACGAAACAAAAATGGGTTAGGGCTTCGCTGTTCCATGTCATTTTGCCATGGTGAAAACCATGTACAAAATAATAATCGGAGAAGGCCAAAAATCAATAAGACCCATTTTCTTGTCTCAATCTTGCAGTCTGCAAAGTTTGAAACCAATTGGACTTATAGAAATGTTTTTATTGTGGTAACAAACTTTGCCCAACAAAATGGTGTGTATAAAGTATTACAGTATTTAATTTATCCACCTTTATTTAAGTTCCACTTACGCTTCTTATTGTACATTTTTCATTTTTGTAACCTTGTTAAAGGGTCAACTGTGACAAGTCATTGACTTCTAAGTTGATCCTCATTTATGCATTGTATTTTTTGTATTTACGTTTGATAAAATATATACTGTATAAATATAAACCAGATTACCGTGAAATATGATTAAATAAATAAGGTTATGGGCAAGTGAACACTACAATTAACTAGTCCAATGTACTGGTTGCAAGAAAATGAAATCAACTTACCTTTTGTTGTGGCATAGTTGCTAACATCCTGGCAACGAATATTCTATGAGAAATCAACTCTAGCCAGGAATATACAAAACCTGGTGCTTTGGATGGACGCAACACATGGAAGGCATTGCTAGAAAATGAAAGTAAATATATCTCATTTTATTATCTGAATAAAAATAAGGCACTGAAACAAAGCATATAGAACACAAAATCTAAAACTTTGTAGTAGAGAACACAAAAATAAAAAGCAATCAAAATACAGACATAACATTTCAGTATTGTAAAGGTAGTTAACATGGTTAACCCTATGAAAACTACCATATCATGGGATACTACCAAGAATATGGTCAGCAATGCTCTACAAGTATACATAGGAAAATACAACCATTTCTTAGAATAAACCCTTAAGGTATTAATAACATAAACAGACAGTAATTAACTAAGCAGACTCTCTAATATTTTAACATGGTAGATCTACCTAGTCACAGGGTGTTATTTTTTTCAAAGGGTTGGAAGTTGATTGTCTCTAGTACATGCTTAGAGACATTAAGTTCTCATTAAGTATTAACATAATTAAGATATAATGACAAGGTAGCTGTTGGAATTCACTCCCCATCACCCACTCACTCTCATCACCCATGAATTAGCCCTTACCACTTACCAGAATGCAGTCATTACTTGGAAGTTGATTGTCTCTAGTACGTGCTCAGGGGCATTAAGTTCAAGTAGTAACATAATAAAGATGCGGTGGTATGGTAGCTGTTGGAATTCACTCCCTTGTTTCTCATGGTCATGAAGTAATACACCAGCCACGATGCCAAGTACCTAGTAATGATGATAATAACAATAATAATGTTTATTCAGCGAATGTATCCACTACAATAGTGTACAAGGGTTCTAGGAACTTTGTGTTGCATATTTGTGGCAGAGCCAAGCCAAAGAATGCATACATCGAAAAATTGAGTTTTTGATGACTTATGAAACTACGCATTATCTTTAAAAAAAATCAGTTTCATGTTTCCTTGCGAATTTATGAACAATAATATTTTAAACTTTTAAAATGTAAGTTTGAGAAAACTAAATTTAAAAATTGCTTATACGTGTACATTGACTAAGCATTGCAGGGATGTAGAGAAAAAAAATCGTAAGATGGGCAGATACAATGCTATAGTGGGTGGTAAAGTAATTAAAACAGTATTTTTTAGATTTTTCATAGGCTTAGGGTGGGTGGTGTGTTGAATTTAGGCTGGGTGGAAGGCCTTAAAATAAGCTTTAGGGTAGGTGGAACATTTTTAGGGTGGGCGGCCCCACCCACCTCCGCCCAGCATAATTACATCACTGGCATTGACTATTGCATTTTTAACAATTTTTTATTATATATCTAAAAATTGTTAATATAGTATGAAAGTTGAATGTTTAAACTGTATGTTTTTGAAAAAGAATAAAATTTGAAAAAAATCACCATTTTTTTAAATTTCTGCCTATTGTGGAAAACTAGCTTGGCAACTTATGCCTTCTTTGACTTGGCTCTGCCACACTTAAAATATTGTTTCTTCCTTAAGTGTTACACCATGTTCACAGGTCACTGTAACAAAAATGTTGCAATCTCCTGGTGCAACACTCACAGAGAAAATGCAATGCACAGCATAATGATAAATGAATTAAGTAAATTTTATCTTATATCCTGGCTTGTTTTGCTTAGAACAAAATGGCAATAGGACCTAAAAATGTGTCTTACCCAAGCTAAACATTTTTAGTATTAGATGAGGCAGGATTTTAATGGGCTTTTTACTGTATATTCTGCACTTTCATACCTTATACCTACTGTATATCTATTTTTTTATAACTTTATGAATTTCTTACAATATTTAGGATAATTTTACGTACATGAAAAATTGGGGGGAAAAGTACAAAATACAAAAACAAATAAACAAAAACAAAATTCTAACCTTGATTTTTGAGATTTTAAGCCTGTTAGGCTTGGGTAACACGGGTATTTTTTAGGCCTATTAATAATTGCTACAACATGTACTTCAGATATGGCTACCTACTTTATTTAATAAATTGATTTTTGTGACACTGTTTGCTGCATCACCAGAGTGCTTAACCAATAAAGCGATGAGACGGACGAATGCATCAAGTGTGTGGAAGCACTTGGAACGTGTTAATGTAGGCGTATGAGCCTGATCAGAGAGGGCGAGATAACAAAGCTTTACACACAGTTCAGTACAGATTCGGAAAAACCGAGTAATGAGGTCATCTGTTTTTAGTATGCCCTGCTGGTGCATCTAATAATGAAATAAAAATGTTTGTTAAAATTGAAATAATATGTTAAAGTTATATGTTAAAAGGTAAATTAATCATGCTTAAAAGTTAAGTATACAGCACAAAAGGCAAGGAGTGGCGCGGTAGTTTGGCGATTCTGTCCTAGCCTACCAACCTCACAGTGAAGGTCCTGGTTCATGACTAAATGCTAGAATTATTCCCATGACAATGCCACTGCCTAAGCAACATAATGAGACTTTTTAATTACCTTTTCATTTGGTTTGTGTTTGTTTATCTTTTCGCAGCATAATTTTAAAAGTAATTAACAGATTCTAACAAAATTTTCAGGGAAGCTTGCAAATAACCCAAGAAACAGTTAATAAAAATGTTAGTGAGATCCGTGGTTACATGCGCCTGTGGGGGCCTTGGGAAAACATACGGTGTCCAGTGTACAATCTGAAATGCAGCTTCATGTTACAGTTCTTTTTCATAAAGGAAATAATTAACCAGATCGCTGTCACATTTACAGTTAGTTTCTACTAAGGAGTTATTATAGTAGACTACTGTATATACTATATAATAACTCCTAGTTTCTACAAACTATTCTTATAATGGTTCTTTATTGAAAAAAACTAATCAACGCTGTACAGTAGTCTTGTAGTAAACACACAAAAAAACACAAAAACAAAAAAAATGTGTACAGAACAGTTAAAGTTTCATTTCAACCCGGGAACTTCAAGAAACCACAAGGTAAACGTGCCTTCTCCATCAAAGAAATCTGCATTCATGAGAATTTTGAATGTTTGGCGGAGGCTTGTGCTCTCCTAATGCTTCTAGTTATTATTATCCGCTTTTGGAAATAAAAGAAAAATTGGTACTTCCGCAGCACAAGTCAGTAACAGGGTTCAGAGTTTGATACTCATCTGATCAGCTGTTTGCGTTCTTAGACAAGACATTTTTTTGACATTTTATCCACATTGCCTCTCTTCACCCAGGAGAATAAGTGGGTGTGAAAATTTTCATTACAACTGCAACATTTTGGAATGGATTTTGCTTTATAGGAATTTGATCCAATGACTGGCAATATAATTGTAACACAAAATTGAGGGAATTGGCAAAATTCACTAATCACTAGAACTCTCAGTTCTTTTTTTAATATCATGTAACAAGTTTCTCAGCACCACTTACAGGATGGTATCTATGCTATGTTTTCTAAACCAGTCTCATTATGAGGCTTAAGGAGTGATGTCGTTGGTACACGGGAAAGAAACTTGAGTTCACAAAGGTTCAAACACTCGACTCCAGGAAGGCAAGCATGTTAAGCACCCAGTTACAGTGCCACTCCACTCTATTTTCTTGAGTTCGGTTTATAGTAAACCTTAAATATATATATATTGGTTCATGATTTTGGGACTTTAAAATAAGGTACAGTTTAGCGTGAAATTGGTTTTTAAGAGCATCGGCTTTTGGAGAGTTGATTGAATTACAGTATACAGGTCAACTCTCCCAATACCTGACTCTCCGAAAACCGGAATTCACGGAAAACCAGACTTTTTTAAAAGTCCCAAATTTTTCCTATTCCTATTCTATTATCTTAATTCTAAATTCACAAAACCTGACTTTCCAGAAAACCAGAAAATAATTTCCAGCCTGAGGGTGTCCGGTATTGGGAGAGTTGACTGTATAATTAACTATAAACAAATAGTAATTGCCACTATTACCTGGTTAACAAAAGCAGAGAAAGCTTTAGTACTATCACGTCCGCCTGCTGGTGAGTGGTACATATTCACCCATTCACGTAGTAGATACTCTGTCTTGTCTTGAAGGCCTGGTGGATCGTCAAACTCCCTAGCCTGCGAGATGCCAGAATGCATCATTGATGTCGGCCCTCCAGGGGCTTTATCAAGGAAGGCAGGATCATGGTTTTGACGTACTAGCTCTATTAAATGTGCCAGACGGCCGGCAAATGGTCCAGGCCTGACAAAAAAAAGGAGAGATTAATGCAAAAACTTGTTTAGGGGTGTAAAGAATATTCAAAATTGAACTGTTCAATAGAGTAACAGCTTTGTCAGATAAACCTTAGAAGCAACACTACAACAGACAAAATGCCTGTCTTCTATAAGGTTTTTCATCATGCTAGCATTTTGAAAATGCTGTAAAAATAAAAATAAATTACTAATAATTTATGTATCTTGTTTCGTCAGTTTTGTAGATCAATGTTCCCTGTCTGTATGGCCTGTTTGTGTGGACCAGAGACAGATAGTAAACGTCGACTGATTTGGGTATTATTTCTCTGTATATATGATTTCATACTGTTTAGCACAATGAGGCTTTTAGCAAATGCGCTATAGTAAGCACCACCATTATTATTTACCATAAACATCTGATTAAGTGAGTTTGAAGAAAACTGAACACCTGATGATTTCACTCTCAGATTACATGTCTGATGCTATACTGATTGAGCCAACTATGACAACAGAATAATAAAGATTTTAAACATATTTTACAGCAAATAAATTCATGATTAAAGGAACTCGATTAGGCATGTCTGATTAAGTAATGCACCATTCCTCTTGAATGTTTTTTACAAAATAAAAAGGGTGCTAGAACCATAGCTAATGAGCTATGAGCACTTGTCAAATAGTGCACACAATGCCAACAAGCAGCTTAACCAAGTAAACATGATGTGATTTACATATCAGGTGGATTGAAGAATTAAAAAGGGCGCTAGAACCATAGCTAGTGAGTTACCAGAACTTATTAAATAGTGCACAGATTTCCAACCAACACCTTATCCAAGTAAATGTAACTTACATATCAGGTGGATTGGATGAGTGTGCAGCGATGCGTGCCAGGACTTGCAGTGTGTTATATAGATCAGTTTCATTCAAGATGTTACTTTGTTTATCATCGATCAGAAATCGTTTGGCAAAATTCATTGCAAATGTTACTGATGTTGGGTTCATGCCGTTGTCCATTGACTAGAAATAAATAGTGTTAAAGTAAAATTAAAATTATTATTATTATACTTATTAACTCCAGTTAGTACAAGATAAGTAGAAATATTAAAATTTAAATAAAATGTGATAATGTCTAAAAGTAAAAGTATTTGGATTGGTGATGAGTGGGGAAGTGGGAATTCCAAAAAAAAATGAAAATTGTCACATTACAATTAAAATTTTAGTACAACTAGAACTACTCCTTTTATGTTAATCTGTAAAAGCATACATAGCCTCCCCACTATGTCAATTTTTATCAGGGTTTACTTTTGACTGAAGTAAAAATGCCATAGTTTTCCAGTACCAAGAACTTACCAACTAATTAACAATTTTTTTAAAATTTCTTTAAATTAAATAAATATTTGTCAGTTACACATATGGGTAATGTGATGGTTTTATTTTCCAAAACACATTATAGACAGGGGCGCAGCCAGGATGGAATGAAATGGGGGGTCAGCAGTGGTGGCGGGCATGGAGGTCCGGGTGGGCGTGGTTGCCAGTTTGGTTTTGATGATCAAAAAAAAAAAACCCTCAATTCCTCGTTTTTTTTTTATTGAAATAGATTATGCGAAGTTGAGTTTCAGTCTGCATTATTAACGATGGCTGGCTTACAATTAATGCTATACTTTAATACTCTTCACATTATAACTTTTTTTTACTAGAAATTTTTTTTCTCTCAAAATTTTAGGGAGGTCCTGACTCCCCAAACCACCCACCCCTCTGGCTGCGCCCCTGGTAGATTTATCAATCACTACAGTATTCTATGTACTGTATTTAGTGCAGTTATTAAATCTCAAGGTCTATCTCTAATCAGTAAATGTTATAAGTGAAAGAATTACAAAGTCAGAAACCATTCAGTAGTTATAATGGTAACAAATTTTGATTAACAAATACACCATGACTGCCACCAATAGACTCACCAAAGCTTCACCCTTAGGGAGACATTCAATATAGGTCTAAGCCTAGTCAGGCAGAAATAGGTAAGGATTATCTTTGTGATTGATCACCAATAATGTAGAGAAATATTTGTATATACAGCATGTTAGGTGTTGTCCCCTAAATGTGTACACTTAATTCATTTATCAAAAAACTCACCTGGGCTATGTGCATATCAAATGCTTGTAAATTGATGAGGTGAGCTCGAAGCAAGGCCTCAATTGCATCAAGGTTGTATTTTTGTTCTCCTCTATGTTCACACACCATCCTGAAAAGGAAAATTAGACAGTTTTAACATAGGTATTTCTGGAAAGAGAAAGGATTTTTAAATTATCCTTGCTTATACATCAGAGCTCCCATTGTGGTGTTGATTCCAAAACTTGAAGTCTTCAGTAACTTTAGCAACCCAAACCCAAAAAACCTATTTTTTCTCACCAGAATTTAATTTTCAAAAGCTTATAAAGTTTCAATATTACTGCATAACTGAATATATTTAACTCGTGGGTTAACAATAAAAAAAGGTAGCGAATGTAATAGTATAAAACAACAACTCAGGACACCCAAAACATTTTTAAGCATACAGGAAAAAGGATTGCAAGTCATAAACAAACAAGATTTAGGAATTCCTTTCTGTACTCAGCCATAAAAGAATACAATAAAAATGTTCAATGATAAGTACAGGGAACACTGACTGTTTTATTGCCCAAGAGTATTATTGCAAAACTTGGATCAGGCAGTAGGGATTTTAAAATAAAATGTTTATTTTTTCTCTAGGCTTGTTGTGTATTTCCTGTAATATAACCTACTTTATATTTTATTGTTCAATGTATTTTTACAATCTTCAGACAAATTTTAATTAATATTTATTCAAATAGTCAGGATTCAAGATTCTAGATTTTTTATTGCTACTGAAGCCAGCTATGGGCTATTATCTGCTTCAAATTACAACAGTACATAAGAAAATACTTAACAATATATATATATACAGTGTAATTGTACATAACAATAAATATATACAGTGAGATTGTAAATTTAAAGGCGGGGTGAGGTGTTAATGGTTAAAGAGAGCAAGTTTTATGTCTGTAACAGAAATTTCAGGGTCAAGAGCAAGATCATAAGATAGTTGAAGGGCATAGGGTAAAAAGGAGGATTTAAAACAGGTAGTTCGAACAGGGATAGGAAGAAAGGTCAAACTGCGATGGCCATGAAGGACAGAAGAACAGGCGCGACGTTGAGGGAGACTGGAGTGCAAAGGGTGGTCAATGGTACGGGCAATTTTGGAAATAGTGGAGAGTAAAAAGAATTTTTGTCTAGATTCAAAATTAGTGATCTTAAAATGAGTGAAAATCGCGTGATAATTAAAAGACGAGGCAGAAGAGTCAAGTATTTTGGCAAAAAAAAATTCAATACGTCTAAAGTAGTAAATTTCGCATTTAGGCAGAAGGCCATATATTGAGCAAGAATATTCAAGAGTGGGCTGGATGTAGGATTTATAAAGAGATCAAGCAAAAATAACAAAAAGTTGACCAAGGTTTTCAAGATTGTGGTTTGGTTAGAACAAAGTTTGTTTTTATGCCTAGTAAGGGTTATTTCACATGAAGCTTACCTCGTGACTTGTTTATTGGTCCATTGTGGTCCATAGGCCCTTTGATCCTGAAGGGCTTTTAATACTAGGAGATGGGCACTCTGGTATCGCATGCCTACCTCTGGCTCAAGACTCTGTGGAATGTAGCCTTCCATTAAACCTTCAACAGCCTAGAAAAAAAGATACAAATATAAATATTTAGAAAGACAATAATATATGTTATATAGTTTAACATTTGGTATAAATTTGAATATGAAAGTTCAATTATTATTGAATGCCTAGTGTTTAGGAAGAAGGTATACAACCATGTAAAACAAGTTATAAAACAGCATAGCCTTTTGGTGGTGTGGTCACAATTTTACACGATACACAGCTATTTGGTAATTAAACTAGTTGTCCTAACTCTGTTGAGGAACTACATTTAAGACAGATAAGAATATTTTTTTAGTGTAAAGTTACAGGAAGTTTTTACAAAATTATGAAATATGAATAAACATGTTTCCTTTTAAAGTTTATAAACATGGTAACAAACACTATCCACATTTCTCTCCATACCAGTCCCATAGTAAAGGGTTAACCCCAAATGATGTGCCCATTTTCATTATTATACACGCTTACATTTATGAAGAATACAAATTTAACAAAAATGCATAACAACAAGAGATATAAAAATTGTTTCTTGTCCAAGCAGGAAATTTCTTTTTAGAATTTGGGCTAATCATCACCATTCATTGTATTTTCTGTCATTTGATTCATTTTAATTTCAAAGTAAAATTCAAGATAACAATGTATTGGTGAAAATGTAAGACCATTTAAAGTGCAAAAATAGGAAAAATACAACAACAGATCCATGATTTTCCTAATTTTTTGATAATTCTAGCTTGGGCAACAAAGACCTTTTTAGGGCTCATTGTTGTTGGCCTGAACAGAGTTTTGTAAATCACCAAGTTAACTGATTAATACACATAAAGTAACAACCATCAAAGTTAATTTAAAAATATCCTGTTATTATTTAACATAAAAATTAAACAACTGAGAATACAGTTGAACCTCCCGTAAGCGGACACCCTCAGGTTCGGGAAAAGTGTTCGCTTACGGGAGGTGTCCGCTTGCGAGAATTTCGGCCGATAGAGGGCCGAAGTTGTAAAATTATGTATATGACCTTATGTCCCACATTTCACAGCCTTCTCAACACAAATGGACTCTCAAATATCTAGACAACGTATTCTATATTTTATTAAATATTGTTTATCATCTTAAAGATTGGTTCAGTAATATGATTCTCAGCACATTACAATATAAGGATGATTTTGTACAGAAATTTATATTTGTTGTATAGAAAATTCTCAACATTTTCCGGGATGTCCACTTCTGGGAGGTAAATTAACATACGCAAAATCAAAATTTTAAGACAAAAAAGTGTCCGCGTCCGCTTACGGGAAGTGTCCGCTTACGAGAGGTACCAAATGCATTGATTAGATGAAACGGATCTTTGAATTGGTGTCTGTTATGGGAGGTGTCCGCTTACAAGAGGTGTCCTCACAGTGAGGTTCAACTGTATAAATTATTGTATACAAAATTGTTATATTAAATTTTATAACATATATTTCTTCTTCAAAAAAAGCAAGTTATTTTCAAAATCCTTTATTCTGTTATTTTTCAAGCAAACAAAATATGAGCAAGATATTTTAATAATTTTTTTTTCATCATTTTTTCAAGTGATACAACATTTCACCCCTTAAGTATACCTTTTGTAGTAGTGTTAGAGCTGTGACTATCTCTCTTGAATTACGTGCTATAACAAGAGCTTCCAGAAGAAGCTCCATGACCTGTAGATGCTGGGTGTTAGGTGAGATCAAATTCACATTATGGATGTGTTGCTCAATCTCCGTCGCACACTTGTCGTAGATTTGTGAAATCTCATCAAGGGCAGCATAGGACGGCTGTTGAAAGAGAATCAAATATATTAGGATGAAACGACTTGTAAAAAAGGAAAATTAATTTATGAGTGAAAAAAAAACTGTATAAAATGAAACACCGGCTACATGAGAATAATTTTATTGTACTATTCTCACAACTCCTGCAGATGTAATACAAATCATACAAATATAAAAAACGTATAATTTACAACAGTCTGCTTATCTTTATAAGTCAATGCTTGATAAAATATTGGGGCGATTTTTTAAAAATTTTTCAGACAACGTCAGATTCCATTAGCTGTACTTCCCTTCCAAATTTGATGCTGATGAAGTAGAAACTAGTGTGTTGTTTTGTTGATTTAAATATATAATTATAATTTTTAATAAGATAAGATTCCTCTAAACCGCTAAGGTTATTAAAGTAATGTTATTAAACATAGGTGGTGCCCTTCACTGCACTTACTCAGTCTTTTATAAGTTAAAATTTAATTTTCAAAGTAAATATTCTAAAATACAGTCAAGTCTCCCAAACTTATCCTTCGGAAAGTCCATTTTGTTCAATTTTCTAGATATAGTCCAGTCATTTTAACTTTTCACTTGGAACAAATTGCAACAGAATTTTGTCCACCACAATGCATTTCTTTGAGGTCCCCAAAACACCATACTAAAAGTCCCAAAACATCCTAATATGGGAAAGACGTCTAATTTGCATAAATCCAAAATGGCCGCCAAAATTCAATAATTTTGCATATTGTGGCTTGTAGATGGCCTATTTCGATGATTTAAAATTGCAAAGTGGGGTATTTGTCCATGAGCTTTCATTTAGAAAAGATTACAATTTGTTTTGAAGACGGCTTCATTTGCATAATAATTAGCATATCTTCAAAATGGCAACCGAATACATATATTGGTCATATTAGTTGCTGGTTTTTATTTAAAAAAAAACTCTTTTTCCAGTACAAAATTATTGTTTGTCATGGTAATAATGGCAGATACAAGATACATCTAGCTAGAATGTTTAAAATGTTTAGTTATTGTTCTTAAAGGGACATTCAGTGATTCCATTATCC
>JAOTQE010084489.1:0-15353 GCA_025631205.1 Nesometra sesokonis
AAATAATTTTATAATTTGTAAAGCGCCGATGAATGCATAGTTTATTAAGCAGTTTTCGAGCGCTATATAAGTGATATTACTATAACTATAACTATAATACGAAAAACATCTAAATGTTACTAAAAGAGCACCATTATATAAATTGAGATAATTAAAGATTCCAAGATAAAATATTAATTATTACATAGAATTTGATTCAATTATAGTATAGAACACTCTGTTGAAAAAAAAATTGTTTTAAATAAATAACAATTAACATCAAATAATTATACAATAATTTATAACTATAATTATTATAATTATACATTGTCACTTTGTCTTTCATTGCCTTTTACAGTCTGTTGTTTATGTAAAAAATTAAACAAGTAAAATATATTAAAATAAATGTCTTTTTTATTTAAATAATAATGTACAAACCTTGGGAATGCGTCGAAGCACCATGTTCGTTTAGTTTCAGGAAAAGCGACCCTCATGCCAGACATTAATGGCGAATGAAGAATCACGGCAGCACATTCGTAACGTGAAGCTAAATCCACAGTTGGCACGGTACCTATACTTTGTCCATATAAAACTATATGTTCTGGACTAATTCCATAGCGAGTCCTAAGTGCTTGCCAAGCAGCATCAACATCTGCATATAAATTACGCTCTAGAGGCTTCCCCGTACTACCCCCATACCCGGAATAATCATAGCTAAATATATTGCAATTTATCCTGGTACCAAGTCCTAGGTAAAAGCTGCTCATCTGACCAATGTCAACTGCATTTCCATGACTGAACAGAATTGTAAAATGTGGATTTTGAGAACATCGTACAAACATACAGGCTACTTTATTTCCACGTTTGCTCCTTGTTGAGAATACTTCAATTGATTCCTTTTCCTTTTCCCCATATTGCCACTCTGCACGCTCTGACAATTTTAGCGTATATTTTGATTCTGTGGAGTCTGGAATAAGTTCGTACGTAGGCTCAGGTGGAAGAAAGGCTAACTTGGCTGCGATGCGAGACGGGCAAGGTGGGCAACAAAAGAGACAACACAGCTCACCTACGCTCAGCCCATTCATATTGAAAATGGAAAGTTTTCACCAAATAAATATCAAAAAAATAATCTATATTATACCTTACAACTACGAAACATTAAATATATTAAAATCGCATCGATATAGAAACCCACAAGATGCTAAATCCTGAAAGTTGTAAGGGAGTTTCTATGTTCTAAAATAAATTGATAAACCGGAAAAGCATGACGTCATTTACAAATATCGCTAATACGCATGCGTACGTCATTTAAAAGTTGACTGTTTAGCAATTGTTTCCTCGACATTTTAAAAAGTTTATAAAAGAGGGCATAATCAGGAAGTAAAAAAAAACACTGACACAGATAAATCAAACTAGATAAAACGCGTAATAAATAACAACGATAAATACCTAGTCATATAAGAGGAAGTTGAAGTTTTTCGAATATTGTTTATTTGTATTGATTTGTCTTGTTTAATTTGAAATAAACGAGTATAGGCCTACCCTTACGCCATGGACAATTACAGTTAAAATGACAGGTCTGCTGGCCTAACTTAATTTAGCGTACAATGTATGTTTATGTATCATTTTAAATATGTATATACAGTTGAACCTCCCGTAAGCGGACACCCTCGGGTCCGGGAAAAGTGTCCGCTTACGGGAGGTGTCCGCTTACGAGAGGTGTCCGCTTACGAGAATTTCCGCCGATAGAGGGCGAAAGATGTAAAATTATGTACGTCCTTATGTCTAACATTTCACGGCTTTCTTAGTACAAATGGCCTTTCAAATTTCTAGACACCGCATTCTGTATTTTATTAAATGTTTTTATCATTTTTAAGATTGGTTCAGTACAGGGTTAACTGTTCCCTGGTTCAGTAATATAATTCTCAGCCATTACAGTGGAAGAACTATTTTGTACAGAATTTTGTATTCATTGTACAGAAAAAGCACTAAATTTTCCTTGATGTCCGCTTATGGGAGGTAAATTAACATACAAAAAATCTAAATTTTAAGACAAAAGGTGTCCGCGTCCGCTTACGGGAGGCGTCCGCTTACGAGAGGTACCAAATGCACTAATTAGATTGGAAGTACAAACGAGTCTCAATTGTCCGTTATGGGAGGTGTCCGCTTACGAGAGGTGTCCGCATAGGGAGGTTCGACTGTATGTCGAAGTCATAACTGTCATTTTAATACAAAATTATATTATGAGAGTAGCCGTTCCGTAATTATAACAAATTAAAATAAGACTAGTAAAAACAAACAAATTAATGATATCTCAAAAAAAATAGTCGGTTTCCTTAAAAAACGTTTACACACTGTACTTTCCGAGGTATTAATGGGCTTGAATAGGATTGAATATTGTAGGCCTTCGTGGACCAAAATAAATGTGAATTTTAATTGTTAAATATTCAAATTTATTTTCGCACCATGAAGGGTATCACTTTATTAGATTTGATAGTTTATTTTATCGTATTTTTAAAAATCAAGAGTACTGGCATTGGCTGAGAGCAAGCTATACAAAGCAACGCAATAGAAGCTATACAGAAAAGAGCATGTCGTATTATGGAAAACAAATTTACTTCATGAACAATTTCTGGTTCTATTTATCTTGTCTTTCGAGAGGAGGGTGGCATTGTCTCAAGTTCGCCAAGGGTTTGAAATACACTTCACATTCTTATGACCTTATCCCCCATGTTATCAAAGCCATAGCAGAAATCTTCGCAATAGTAACAAGACAAAGTAATCGTAATCGGTTACACCCCCGCCTATGTTTTGAAGGAGGGTTTTCCCTCTTGTGTTTGTTAGTTTGTGTTCATTTGTGAACAGCTTAAAGCCATAGTTTTCACTTTTTTTCTATTTTCACTGTGATAGCATTTATACCTCCATGGTGATAGGGAGGTATCAGGCACACAGAATAAACATACTACATACTCTATTCAGGGTCAAGAAAGGTTGTTTGGAATTTTAATGGCAATAGCTAACAGATAGGACCAGTATATCAGCTGTCAGGGCTGTTTAGTATACTGTATTTTTTGTCACTTAAGAGAGGACAGTAGACAAAAAAAATCATATACAATAGAATCCAGAATTCATGTGGCAAGGTGGACCAGCACCAAACCTTAGGAGGACCTAGATACGGTTGGTTCTGATATTGTTTGAAAATTTGAAGTAAATCGGCCCAATAGTTTTCTGGTTTTTGAGATATGGATGCAGGCAGACACACACACACACATACACACACACGCGCAGACAGACAGACTGACAGACAGATGCAGCTCATTGCAATACCCCATCCCCACTTCAGTGGGCGAGGGTAATAAAATCTACACAATTGAATGCAAAGCTATAGATTCATTAACAGCCCAATCCCAAACTATAAGATTACTCCCCTTTTGTTACTTCAATGCCACCCTCCCCTTTGACTAGTGCTGTTGATGACGTATGGTTCATATTTTTAGTCATGGTTAAAGTGTATACCGGTTTTTATTGTATTTTAATGTTTTTTTAGTAGGCCTAATGCTTTTAGTTTATAGTTTTTTACTTTATTGTAAAATTAAAAGCAATTTGGCCTATGGGCCACCATTTGTAATATTGGTTTTTGCCATAATTTTAATAATAAAAGTACAGAATACAGATGTATTTGATGTAATTTCTAATGTCAGGTCTGTCTGGACCCCTGGAAATGGGAATTATCCGTCTGCTTATATTTATAGACCTATTGGTACTCGGATTCAAATTGCAAGTCGAATGCCCGTACGGAGCTATACAATCGAAAAAGAGAACCAAATTTTACAAGCAAAACAGAGATCTCAAACAATTTTCAAAGCAAATACAATAAATTCAAGAGAGAGGGCGCTAGACAGTTTTAAAACAATAGTAAAATCAGTATTAATTTTTACATATTTTCTGAAAGGGACTTTATTTATAGTATTTAAGAAAGTACAGTATGATACATACTCCAAGCAATACAATATACGCCATCACAGTGCATCATAACAGGATTCAATATTTCGACATAAATTATGTCATCATCAGGATGACATAATTTATGTCGAAATAGTGAATTCCTCAGGATGTGTCTAATTACTTGAGTTAATATGCCTACCAACCTTTTTTGCACCAATGCTTGAGACAAACACCCGCTTACCACTGCAACATTTTCTCAGATTTTGATTTGACAAGCAAAAAAAAAGAAAAGAAAGAAAAAACGAGTCGATCCGACAATAAGACGCGGAAAGCTGCGCACAGTATAGATAAAAGAAACTTAATCGTTAATATTTTTTTACATGCGTTCAAGCATTAGAATAATATTTTTATTTGAAGTGTGAAATACAACTACATTTAAAGTGATTAAGCCTAGGCTAACAGCAGCACGGAAGTCGGTCAGTGTTTCTCACCAACTGTTCTTGCACTAGCCAGCAAACCCGGGCTATTATAATAGCCTATTCTCCAAACGCCTAGTATGTACAAAGCGATTGAAGTGCAGCTAATGATCATTTGTACTTGCCAGCAAACCCGGGCTAATAGCCCAATTCTCCAAACGCTTAGTATGCACAAGGCGATTGAAGTGCAGCTACCGACCAGAAGCTATGCAAGCAAGATCTGCAACCGTATGAACCAAGTCCGAGTCGAGCTTACTTTTATAGCGTTAACATCACCTGCTATGCAAATTTCACAGTTCTGCGACTACGCCTGATAGGCGAAAGTCGCCGAGCGTAGTAGCCTGAGGCGTTATTCGCAATTTGCATATTATACAAATAAATAATTTATTTGTATACAGTTTTAACAGCAAAGTAAGCATTTACAAGTGTGTTTATAACGATATTTTATTTCAATTTTAATGTTAATATATTACCAGTTGATAATTAGTTGTTTCACATCTCACAGATATTTAAAGTGACACCCATACAATGCTGGTTATTAAAAATTGTATATGGAAAGAAGAAAACGGAAATAGTCAAACGTGCGTGACAAGACCGACAGACAGACAGACCGACAAACAGACAGGCAGACATTAAAAAAAATCTAGATAGATACGGATATAGAAATAGAGACGGTTTCCGTGTCTAAAAACACGATTTTTGGCCCGTTATTTCCTAATTAGTAATAGAATACCTTTTCAGGAGCTGTTTTTACGTGTATTGCTCTATATAGTTTCATGCGCGACTATTTATGCTCAACTATTTAATGACTGTCCATACGCGAGAATCCTGCTAATGCGTGAGAAAAATTATTCACTGCGAGACGTAAAAAATAGGTTCCAACGCGCGAGACTAACGCATAATGCATAATGAGAGTTAGCAGGTATAAGATACTTTCTTACCCGAGTTTCCTTGACTTGTGTTTGATTATATAATGATTTATGATCTTTTATAATAACTATTGGCTACATTACTTTATTTGTATTAAATAAATCATATTCTTATGTGTTAATTGTAAATGTTCTAAGTTATTATATATATACTTTTTAACAGAAAAAACGGTTGCAGTATTTACAGAATTATAACTACAGAAAATTATTTATTTGGCAATTAGGCACTATGTTTCTTATTAAATGCTACACTAATCAAATCTGAACTGGAGCACATCCTGTTATCGATAGACCTACAATTCTCCCACCAAAGGGAAGCTAAAAGTGGGGTTTCGGCGGCATAATGCGCGAGACATCCCCCGCCGTCGGTAACTAGATCACATTTTTCCCGATTTTCCCGGACATAAAAAAGGCATCATTTTCGTCAAAATACCACTGCTTTTGGGAATTTTACCGTTTGTTGTATATTGTCTCATAACATCGATTTGCATGACTGTTGCGTCCGAATTCTCTTAATACGTGAGGAAATATTAGGCGTGAGACGTCCAAAATAGGCCCCAATACGCGAGACTCGCGCATTATGCATAAGAGTTGACAGTTGGCAGGAATCTCAGTAATTTTCTAGTGCCAGAGCCGAATCTATCGAGTTACAAGAAATTTGTTTGGCTCAGATAATATCTAATATGTCATTGCTTTGAAACTTGCAGTCTATTTGTCTTGTTCAGCAATAGTTAGCCCAGTCAGCATCCGAGACTCAATGTTCAAGTATCCATTTTGATTTAACCATATATGGTAATGATATACCCAAGTATCATATCAAAGTGTTTTTGACAAAGAACATTTGACAAGTCTCAAATAGGGCATACATTTTTCTTTGACAAAAAAAAACTTGTATATGCTTATATTTGTCCATGATGACATCACATACATCTATATATGATTACTAATAATCTATTGGAAACACAATCTGGAATCTTTTTGAACATAGATATATTATTTAGATGGATCTTGATGGTGATCTTAACACTGTAAAATGACAGTACCATGTAGGCGCCTTAACATTCTTTTGCCATACAAATTATTTACACGTCACATATATTTTATGTTGTCGAAGTCTTTATATTTGGATTAATTTTACTTTCATTTATTGATTAATTTGAAACTTCTATAAAAGAATGCGCATGCGCAATTTCGACATATCAACAGCATTAGAACGTAACGGAATAGTAGGTGCTTACATGGAACTGCACTTTGGGCTATCTTCTGTGGAAGTTCACCATCTAGCCGTAAATAAATCTATGGTTTTGAACAATAATACAGTAATGAGATTACATTCCAGTAATCATACAAGTGGCTGACATTAATATGCAAATTATATTAAATATGCAAATTAGTTTTCCCAAAATTGTGATTAAAGGTGAAATCTAGAAAAATAGACAATTATATTTGAAATCAGCCTACTTCAAATATGTAAAAAAAGTTTACAATTTCCCCCGAACATCAACAAAATATATTTCCTGACATTTGTAACTGGACTACATTGTTCTAAAACATCCATGCACATACACTCTTAAATTCTTTGTGTTGCTTATTCAATTAATCAGGCGGGTGCTTTTAGCGCTCTTCAATGAAACTATAAAGTGAAGTACATTACCTTGTAAACAAAATTAAAATACTCATTAAATTTAAATATTGTATGTTTAATTTTCACTAAACAAGATTGTAATATTTGATACAGTTAACTGTCTTATAGGAAAAAAGGTAAAAAATTAATATGTCAGCTGCAATTAAATGTATATTTCAGTTACCTCATTCCCCTTTGAAAAAAATAACACCCTCTGACTAGGTAAGCTACTCTGTTAAATTACTAGGGAGATCTACCTAGCACCACAGAGAACTACCTAGTAATGTAGTATATAATTATTCGTCTGTTGATGTCATTAATGCCTTATGGGTTTATTCTAAGTAATAGCTGTATTTTCCTATGTATACTTGTAGAGCATTGCTAACCATATCCTTGTTAGTATCCCTTGATATGGTAGTTTTATAGGGTTAACCCTGTTAACTACCTTTATCTACCTGTTAAGTACTGTTATCTACCATGTTAACAGAGTTATTTTTTTCAAAGAGTCACCTTTTATTGTTTTTAATACAGTAGTAGTAGTACTGCATAAAAATGTAAAACATAACATGAACAAACAAATCCTAAGAAGTCCATATTTAAATTTACATTTTCAAAATAATGGTAACACAAAATTAAAAGCTTTGATCTAAATCTTGTAACGATGTTGTGAAAAAATAAATTTGTGGTCACTAAAATTTATTTAACATCTTTTATAAAAAATATACTAGCAAATAATATTCCTTAAAAAATAAATTTTATTATTTACCCTACTCACCATAAGATCCCTTCTTGGTGAAACCAATGTACACAGTTATTTTTACAATCAAAACCTGCCAACAATATTAAATACTGTAATAATAAAATAACAATACAAAAACAAATAACATAATAATTATAAAATAATAAAAATATTTATAACATTACAATAATAATTCTGTAACAATAAATTACAGAATTTCACAATTATATTGAGTTCATAACTCTATTTTTTCTGTAAATGTCTATATTGTTGATATAGCATGCACAGGCTACAGTATCTCTATTGAAATAAACTTGAAACTTTTATAAAAAAAACATACTAGCAAGTAATATTCCTTAAACAAATGTTATTATTTACCCTGATCACCATAAGATCCATCCTTGGTTAAACCAAAGTACACAATTTTTTTACATTCAAAATCTGCCAACAATATCTAAAACTGTAATAAAATAATATAAAAAACAAATAACCTAATAATTATACAATAATAAAAATAATAATTCTGTAATAATAAATTACAGAATTTCACGATTATAATGAGTTTATAACTCTTATTTTTTATGTAAATATCTGTATTTTTAATACAGCATGCACAGGCTACAGTATTTCTATTGGATGAATTTGAAAGTTTCAGTTGACCTTAGTTGTTTTTACAATTTCAATTTTAAATTTGTTCTGTAATGATAATGATGATGATGGTGATGAAGATGACAATGACGATAATGATGTTGTTTTTGAACATCATAGGAATGTTTCTTCCCTCTGTGTTTTCTACAGGCATCTCTATTTACAGCCTTCAAAAGAGATCCTTGATATTCTACCTTCAAAAATGACTTCTAGTAGAGTTACACGAGAAACAACCATCCATACAGGGTGCAAATCCTGAAGTCCAATACCACCCTTCATCTTCAAGGCTTGTATCTTCGTTTAGCACTGCAATCTTAATTTCATCTTAAATCTGTGTGAAAATTGCAGCCGCTTTTCACCCTTTTGATCATAAAATGTATATAAAAAAAACCATAACAGTAGCAACTAGTCTAACTTATAGTTAATTAACCTGCCCATCATAGTAGTCTGTCTTGGTTAAACCAAGGTAAGCAATATCTAATCCAACATAAAAATATTTGAATAATATATTAAACAATTTCAAAGATCCAATTGATTTCTTAACTCTGTCTATAATTCTCTGTTATAGCATACAGTGGTATTTGTATTGTAAACATTTTCAAATTGTCTCTATTATATTGTAGTAATTTAAAGCTCCAAACTTGAGTTATGATTGTGGTGATGATCAGCTTGTGAGTTTCTTGTTTTAATTTCCATATTTTACACCATAACATTAAGCAATTGTACTAAATACCAGCACTTTATTAATTCAATTAAAATTCCCACCATAATATCCTTAGCATGTTCACCATAATATCATGTCTTGGTTAAACCAAGGATTCATTATAGTAGTAACCAAGTTAACCAATTATTATCTAATCAAACAAAATAATAATAAAATATTGTAAATAATACATTTTAATATTTCACAATTCTAATTGAGTTCATAACTCTTCTCAATTACACCATATATGTATAGGATACAATCTTCTATTGAAGTTTCCAAATTGTCTCAATTTGATTGTACAAACAATTTCAAAACTTTAAATTCAGTTTTATGATTGTCAGACACAAGCCTAAATATAAATATTCTTAAGTTTCTATATTATTTGAGGTTATCATAACCACAATTAAGTACTTTCAGTTAAATTGTTTCATTATAGTCATATGCAAAGCTTACCGAAGATAGACATTTTATAAAGCAAGATTCTAAAAATATATCAACTTCTCCTTTCTTTATACAGTAATTGATCATTGTTATATTATTTTCATAAATAGACCATGATCATAATAGGAGGCTAGTTCAGTGGCAAAACCAACAAGTTGCCACACAGGAAGCTATTGGGAAATAAGCAAACAAATCACAGAAAATAAAAAAATACAAAGAAAATCAGTGTATATTTTGTCCAATAACTTCAGTTAAAGCAGTCTGATTTTAGACTAGGCAAATTTGCAAATAATGTGCTTAAAGGTGCTGGAGGCAAATCGTGTTAATTTTTGGCATACAAGGTTAATGGGGGTTTTGAAGGGTGCTGAATTCAAATCTGCTGTATGCCAAGCTAAAAAATGAACGGAAAGCCTCCAAATCCAAGAAGTAGGAGTTTCTATACAACTGCCTTTCCATCTATTTAATCTACTTTTAATAGTCCATTGTCATTTTTGCACCCCCCCCCCCCACAAAAAAACAAACAAAAAAAACATTGGGCCAATTTTAGGGGGCTTAAGCCTGTTAAGCACCCCTTAAATCCGCCACTTCCATACCAATTGCAAATGATAGATGGTTGTGCTTGGTAGTAAGTGGTATTTAGTTAATCCCCAGATTACTGTTGCTTAATCTATGTTTGTGCAGCCTTCATTGCTTTGCGGGTTCTGGTTGGCTCGGTGTCTTGCAGTGGTTCTTTGGTCACAGTACCGGTGTAGTGTTTACCGAGCAGCTCTACCTGTACCTGGGTACCAATCTCGGTCATGGTTGATGGTAAGTACGCATAACAAATACTTTTATTTAGATAATGGCTGAAGCAACCGGAGGTGGTGTTTCCTACAACCTATGGAACAGATAATAATAATAATAATAATATTAATTGTTATGAAAAATTTTAATCATGATTTTTGTTAATGGTAAATGAATTAAATTTTGCATTATATGGCCACCTTCCACTTGATAGGTTTGCCTCAAGTTGTTTTAATATAAATAAGTTTTATGAAATAAATATAGGAGTGATATTTCAATAATATTTTTTCCCATGACCTACTAGCTCCACTCCCTAAGCCTCATATTGAGACATGGGTTAGAAAGCATGATGTAGTTCTCATCCTGTAGGTGGAGACAAAACTCAGTGTTGGATGCGAACCAAAATAAAAAATGTTCATATTAATATTGATAAAGATGGATGGCACAAAATACACAGATAATGATAAGTAGACCTATAAAAATCTTTGTGTTGCTCCAAAAGCTAAAAAATGAAGGAATGCTGTTTCGAAAAGTTTTCATATTTCACATTTTTTGGCTAAATATATGCAAAAAATCAAATTTCAGCAAATACAGTAAAATGGCCTACTAATAATACCTAACAGGCCGACCAGAATTAAACTAAATGTTGTGCTGGTGTGTCTTTTAAAACATTCTCCTTCCAATTTTCTTGATTTGATATTGATACCATCAACCTTCAACCTACCTCTCCACCTATTCGTATTGTCTCATTTCCCTCAGGATCTACATCGTCTGTGTCAACAGTAAGTAGTACCAGCTTCCTTCTTAACCCCTCTTCCTTAAGGGCCAACAAGGCATCCTTTCCTATAAAATTTGCTTCCTAAAAGAGAATTTGATAAGACTGACTTAGTAAGTGGGCCCCTTCATCTCTGTTCATAGTCTTATCTCCTCTACGTCTGATCCATATGGCCTCCTTAATGCATTTGGTGGTTTCATCACCTGCTCTGTCTATGATTTTGTGGTGATTCCAGTCAATAATGTTACTGTTACTACTAATGTTACTAAGTCACGTGCACGACCCTGTGGTTAGACGACAGCCACCTACCGGTGATCGGATTGCTTAACAACAGAGCCGTCACTCTGAAGGAGGACACTGAAAAAGGACAAGGTGTCTGAAACTGTTAGTCAGGTCAGTCAAATCAATTGGTTTGTCTAAAAGTTAAACTTAGAATTATCGTATCTTCAAACCAGATGAACATTTTCAGTTAGATAAGGTATAGTGCCAGGTTTAGTACATTAAGTTAGTACAAGTACAAGACAGTAAATGCAAATTGAAACAGGAAATATCATAATGACTTGCGATTGCCAAGTACAAGCCAAGTATCTTCTATTCAATTACGGAATAACATCCAGAGCACATCCAGAGGGGTTGAGATTAGGGGTTCTGACCTCCCCCACCCCTAAAATAAAAAAAAAAAACTATTTTTTAGTAAAGGATGGTAATGTGAAAAAATGCAAAAAATGCAAAACAGATCACCAGCAGAAGCATCTCATGAGAAACAAATCTTCGACACATGAGGGATTTACTAAACGATTGGCAAATGGTACCGAGTCTGCACAATAGCATTCCGGCTCCACGACAAGAAATCCATTTAATAATTGTGTAAGAGATTTCCTGAACGATAAACGAACGGTACTGGGTCTGGACAATAGCATTCCGGCTCCACGACAAGAAATCCATTTGTGGCAAGGCATGGCAAAACCACCAAGTTGTCGCACAGGAAGATATTGAGAAATAAGGAAATAAACAACAGGAAATACAAATAAATACAAAAGAAATTTGTGTATATTTCGTCCAATAACTTCAGTTATAGATGTCCAATTTTGATAATTAACCCCTCATTTTAAAGCTTTCAAAAAGGATATGGTTTTAACAATAACTAAATTTTTTAATTTTCCTACAACTTAGTAGTTTTGCTGTGTCATGCCTCATTTGTAGAAGTACTGATGAAGAAGTCTATCTAATGGTGGCAATAGAGTGGCTGCAAGACCAGAATAAACTACAACTTGAGTGGATACATAGATTGAAAAATGTTAACGATAGTGGAACAATGTATACTGTATTACTATTATTAAAATATTTCACAGTTAAGGATTATAATTATTATTGATAGATTATTATAATAGTATCATACGGAAATATCTCCATACAACTTAGTACGATGCCACATGTATAACTGAACATCAGTTCTAGAAAACCAGTACATTAAATTACTAAACAGATAACAGATATGTGGCAGCCAAACCAAATGAGACATAAGTCGCAAATGCTAGTTTTCATCAATAGGCAGAAATTTTAAAATGGTTAATTTTTTTAAATTTTATTTTATTAAAAATATATACAGTATATTCATTCAACTTTCGTACTACCTTAACAAATTTCAGATATATGATCAAAAAATGTTTAAAAAAATGCAATTTAAATGGCCTTGCTTAGTCAATGTATACTGATAAACAATTTTCAAATACATTTTAAATGTTCAAACTCTGAATGTTCATAACTTCGCAAGGAGACTTCATATGAAACTGATTTTTTTGCATGCTAAAGATAATAATGTGTAATTATATAATCTATAAAAAACTCAATTTTCAATTTTCCGACTTATGCCTCATTTGACTTGACTCTTCCACAAATATATACAAGCAATTAAGTGGGATATAGGTGGTAGCTACCAACCTTTTTTAATTTCACAAATGGTTGCAGACCTGCTTCAAGTGGGTTGTTATCAGTCAACATCTGAAAAAGACCAAACAAAAGATATTCATATTCATATTATTGCTATCATATACAGACACATTACAGAGTTGTAATAAAAGAATTTAAAATAAAAAATTGTAAAAAATCGATTATAATATACTATTTCAAACTATGCAAATCAAAATAGCAATTTTTATTTACAATACTTTTAATGGTACAAATTTAAGCCCACTCGCACCCTGCCTATATGACCATGCCAGTACCGAAGCGGGGAGAATGGGGATGGGAGTATGATGGGTGTGTATGCAACCTTCACCCCCAAATAAAAAGGTTCTGGGGGAAATGGAGATGGGTTACATATGAAAGGTTCAATTTTACCACCCTAAACAAATAAACTTGATACACATATGATAAATATGTCCCTGGAATTTAACAGAAATCCTGTAAAACCTCAAATATTGGATGATCTTTTTTGTTTGTCTTATTTAAAACCCAGATTATATAGTGCACCCCAATCTTCTGGATTATTCACACCTTTCCATTTTAAATCATTCGTACTGTGATGATTACTAAGGTATATTTATATTTTTAATTTTGGTAGATAATATCCTTTGCTGGCTAATGTAGTACAGGGGTCCAAAGTTGTAAAAACAGAAATACTGCAGATTTTGTCGTGGTCATCTGTCCAACGTTTATAATGTGTACCCTTCCTCAAATGTGTTTACAATTACCCATATTTAAAAGAACAATACCTTGTTTATTTTAAAACAATAGATTCTGACATGATCTGTCACTGTTAAATTATGCTATTACTGTTCACCAAAACATTACTAAACTTCATGACTGTTTAATTGTCAATGTACTTTTGTACAAGTAAAAGTACATAATCAATGTACTTTTTTAAAGACAGGCCTAGGCCAATTTAGGTTGCAATTGTGAAACTTTCATAAAACCTGGGGGATTTCCTGGAGAAAACTAAATTTCGGGAGAAAATTTGCTAATTCTGGAAGCCTGGGAGATGATCCGAAATTCCTAGAGACTCCAGGGCAATCCTGGAAACTTGGGAGCTCTGCATAGTCAATAAATCTAGAATCTATAGGAGTGCTTCCTTCAGCTTACCTCTGCTCCCCACATCCTAAACCCTTTCTCCAATCGCATCACATTTATTGCATATGTACCAAAGTCCCCAATTCCAAACGGTTCCCCTGCAGTCATCAAGGTGTCATAAAGTTTGGCTGTGTCTGCTCTATCATGATAGAACTCCCATCCAAGTTCACCTTGAGAAAATAAAAACAAATATGGTTCATTTTTAAGTACTTGAAGAAATGAAGTAACAACCTTAACGTTAAATATTTAGTATAATTTTACTTAATATTAACTATTGTCAACCAATGTCAGATAAGAATCCAAGTAAACATTATATTTGGAATCTTTTTTTAACAGTAATAGGAAACAATAGGTTTTACTCAATAATTTGACGATGCAACTCATTTTGTTGCTGGGACCTCACATATTTATCATTCTTGGATATCAACAGGCTTGTATAAAAATTAGTATAATAGTGACACTTGGCCATGTACGCAGAATGGATCATAACTGCATCTCTAAAATAGCATTGAGATGGACACCAACCAACCTGGATGGCAAAAGAGCACCTGATGCAGAACTTTGATGGCAAAAGTGACTGAGTACATCTTGCCTGTTAGAAGGCACAACAATTTGCAAGAGATAAAAAGAGATGGAAAGCAACCATTTCGGCCTTGCGCCCCCACACACGATGAGGATTAAGTGGTGGCACTGTAGCTTGCTGGTTAACATGCTTGCCTACCAATGAAAAGGTCCTGGGTTCAATCATGTTGCACGAGGATTGATTGTAAATCAGTAAACCACGCCACTGCCTAAGCTTCACTTAGTTTAAATAAAATAAAACATTTGACATTTATAATGCGCCTGTTAAAGTCACTACTGTAACTTGCCACCGACGCTGTGGACATGATGTTCACACATCCAATGACATTCTCCTCCCCAAGGGTCATGTCATGTCCTGTCCTGCTGCTCTGTGCTGTTGTTTTGGCTCAGTTGTACGACTCGCATGTTTACATGTTTAGTTCACATAATAA
Source organism: Nesometra sesokonis (assembly GCA_025631205.1). Lineage (NCBI taxonomy): Eukaryota > Metazoa > Echinodermata > Crinoidea > Comatulida > Antedonidae > Nesometra > Nesometra sesokonis. The sequence goes on from JAOTQE010084489.1 coordinate 15,128, forward strand.
AAGTTTTCATTATAGGGTTGTATGGCTATTATATAAGGCAGAAAGAGAAGTATTTTTAACTTTATTTTATAAAAATATTCCAATTTCTAAAAGGTTTTTCATTATTTAAGAATGTTAATCTGCAATTTTATTTACCTTAATATATTTATTTTTCGTTACGTAAAATAGACATCTGTCCTCAACAGTGGCGGCGCCAGGATTTCCCCGACGGCAGGGCAAAGGTCCC
>JAOTQE010084500.1:0-15352 GCA_025631205.1 Nesometra sesokonis
CCGAAAAAACCACAGGAATTTCTTGTGGTACTAATTCCTGTGGTAAAATTATACTGTAATTACCACAGGACATTTTCGTAAGGGATAGTACAAAAAAGGATACAAGATAACCCATACCTAAACCAACCCGTACCCACCGACCCATACCCAAGTTTTGGATAACACTTACCCAAAAATTTGGACGGTTTGTACCCAAATTGGTTAACAAACAAATTTAAAAATTTGTTTAATCTGTAATTTGATTTAGAGATCCTTTGATTTATTTTGGAAACCACTTTGCTATCGTACATGTATGAATTCATAAATATAAGACCCAAAGTTTTCTTAGTTTCTGTAAATTTTCTATCGAATGATGTCATACTTAGTGTCATACATAATTTAAGTCCCATGAGGCACTGTTAGATTGTGAAAAAGAACCTGGTGTTCGGCCAAGCTTGAACCTAGGACCTCGGGGTTGAAAAGCATGCACGTTGAAAACTAAGCTAAAATGCCACTCCTATATGTAAGAATTCATAAATTAAAAACCCAGAAATTGCTTTGTAAATTTTGCTAGCAAATGAAAGCAGTTGGTGCAGCGGTTGCGCTACGAACTTCCAATCACAAGGTCGGTGGTTCGAGACTCACTCTGATCTACTGTGTTCCCAGGCAAAACACTTTACCCATGTTGCCTCTCTCCACCCAGGAGCATAAATGGGTATAGTCGACCATCTCATTTACACACCCCTTGAGCTGGAAGGTGTTTGTAAATGAGAAAATTCGTAAATGAGAAGGTTCATGAAAACTGGTCAAGTAAGGCAGCCAAAACACTTATTTGTGTTTATTTTGTGCTCTTTGTTGTTAAACAAAGTTGTTTAAATGAACTAGGAGGAAAAAATATGAAAAACAAACAAATATCAGTGATAAATTATCGGATAATTATATCAGTGGCCATTATTTTAATGACATCATTGACAGAATAGTGTAAAATAGAGGGTTTGTAAATGAGAAGTTCGTAAATGAGAAGGTCAATTGTACTTGGGAGGAGGTACAAATGCCATATGCGCTAAATACAGCTGCAACATTATGGAATAGATTGTATTTCATAGGTGTTTGTTCCAATGACTGGGGATAATAATTGTGAAGCACTTAGAGACCTTGGTAAAAAGTGCTATATAAATGTTACATATTATTGTTATTATTAAATAAAATTTTATCTTTTTTTATAGCAGCAACATCCAGATCATCCAGGCCCAAGACAACAACCAAGAAACCAGCTCCCATGGCATCACTACCTGGACCTCCAATTGTTGGGCAACCAATCGCAACAATTGCAGGTAATAAGCCAGAAAAAGGTATTGTGTTACCTAAGTCAGTAAAAATCTTGACAATCATGGTTGGATATATTATGTTTTGCTCAGCTTTGATGTGTAAATGTATCGAATACTCAGTACAGTTTGGTCTTGGTTGGTACAGACGCCAGGCTAGTTACCCGGAGATGGTGGGTTCGTGTCCCACCCGAGAACAACTTGCGAATTTTTTCGCGAGTACGGTGTACTCACTATTTGGTACATTTACTTAAAAATGATTATAGAAAATGTGCAATTACAATTAGAAAGTAATTATATATAATTTAGTTTTTTATTTAATAATTATTAATAATTTATTTTTTTTTTTGTTTCTTGAAGGTCAAGTTGGAAAGTATGCTGATGACAAACAGGCATCCTACTCACCAGGATCCAATGTCTCTGCCCCCTCACCAGAAGGAACCCCCGAAGGCTTAAACCTCTCCCCCAATAGCAACAGTCAATTGACCCCAGATAACAGCTACGTAGAACCGGTCCAACCTTCATACCAGGCTACAGCACAAAGCCTCCTACCCCCAATTCCGCCGTCCCCATCACCTTTCCCCTCACCTGTGCCTCCTCTACCAACAGCAGTTCCCCCCGTTGCCTCTGTTCCATACCCCACAGTAACAAGCACTTCTACATTTAACATGTATAATACACAATCAACACAACCTTACTCGACGACATACGCACCGCCGCCACCACCACCATTGCCGCCAGCAGACACTACACCGCAACCAGCTGACCCCTATAGCTCCAATACCTACTACCAAAATGAAACAGCAGCAAGCACAGGATATTCAGCCACTCCTATTGACACGACACCACAGCCGTCTCCAGATTTGTATCCGCAAAACTACACACCAGCAACTTACACTGTTCCTCCATTTTACAATCGACAAACTAGTCAGGAAGGCGCTTACTCAACTGCACAAACAAGTAATCCTGCTTACAATCCACCCTCTTCCCCAGATTTGTATTCTCCGACTAAGCCTACAGCACAACCTGTAAGTTACCCAGCTGTCAACTCGTATAATTCTACGGCACCACCTGCAACTTATTCAACAAATTTTGCCCCGTCTGCACCACCTCCATTACCACAGGAGGATTACAAACCAGTGCCACCGCCAATGGAGGATACATTTGCTCCTTCCGCCTCGCAGTACACGCCAAATGAAGTGAATTATTCAAATCCACAGCAAGAGTATCAGACTCCAACTTTTCCAAGCGAAGGTGACAATTACGATAGTTACACAGCAGATGCTTACAAACCATACAATAGCCAAAGCAGTTCATATGCTGGTGAAGATGAGTATGGTCAACCTGGTTATAGCGCCCTCAATGAACCTGAATATGATCTAGGATTAAACGTTGAAGCGCCAGAAGAAAAGGAACTCATGCAGCAAGCGAAGACAAATCCAATTGGATTCTTAACAAGGATAATTACGGCGTCAAAACAGCCCCGTACCGCACCAAGAGCTAATCTAATAAGTAACCTAACGGCATTAAAGACAGTTCCTACGGTTGATGATCAAACATTTAAATCACAGTCAGAATTGGAACAGAAGTTAAAAAATGATTCTGAAAAAGCTAGCAATGCTAAGACTGAAGAAGAGAAGTCAACAGGCAGTGCAGGAGACAGCCATGATGGTAAGGATGACCAAATAAAACCTCGATCTATATTGAAGAGGCGACAACCTTCAGAAATCAAAGAGGAAGAGCTGCTGCCACTGAAAAAGGAAAAGCTGCCAGAAGCTAAGGTGAAGTCTTCGCATTCGATCGCCCTGGGGGCTTTCCTTTCATCACTCAGACAGGATGATGAAGATGAAAGTGATGAGGAAGATGAGAAAAAGGAAATTGCAAAAGAGGAAGTTGTGGAAGAGGATGTCGCGAAAGAGGAAGTTGAAAAAATGGAAGAACTAGATGATGAAGAAGAGGTGTCAGAGAAGCCAAAATTCGGTTTGGATCCACCTCGATCTCCATCGCCGGTAATACCAGCTCCGAGCCTTCATGTTAACCCAATAAAAACAGAGCAAATATCCACAATAAAACCCATACGTAGTGTACTGTTATCCAGTCCACCAGCCTTATTACCACAGCCAGGTCCCCCTCCGGGGCCACCACCTGGTCCTCCACCCCCAAATGCAAAACACCCCGGACCGCCACCTGGACCTCCCCCTCCAAATGCGAAACGCGGCCCTCTGTTGGAAGCGCCAGCTCAGGTGAAATCCATAGTATCTGTAGTCAAGCAGCCTGTGACAGAGCCACCAAAACAACCCGTGAAGGTTGAGCCAACCTCTGCAATACCGGTACTTGGCGCCCCTGTCGTTAAACCGATCCTTAAGCGCAGGTTAAGTTCGGTTGTTGTCCCTGCTAAGAGTTTTACAGAGGATACTGTTGATTGGGATGAGGAAGAGGAAGATGATTATAGAAATGATTACGATTCTGTTGACCATGACAGCTATAGAGGGCGCTATGATGATTACAGACAGCCACGACGTCTTAGTAGTGAGATGGAACATCAGCGTCAACCACCTTATGCTGGTCGCCGGTACCAAGATAACCGATACACGGATAATCGTTACGAATTTAATAGGTATGCAGATAACCGGTATGAAGATGATCGACATCGTTATGGTAGGGGTCCACCTTACCATCAGCACGGACAACCACCGCATCGTCCGCCTTTACGAGGTGGTGGACGCCCTCCACCTTATTATCGATTTTAATATAACAACCTGATATGTAAACTTATTTTAGAAATGATTGCTGCTTCAGCTACTGCTTTTATGGTTCTTTTAAAATTAAAATTTGACTCCATGGAATTTCTTGGGTCACTGTAAATGTATCGAGCTAGAAAAAGTTGTTAGAGTTGTATAAAGTTTAAAGAAAGCATTAGAAATGCTATACACATATGCTAATTGTAGATAAAAAAACATGTTTTCAATAAATATTTAATGAAAACAATATGTCATTAAGATAAGTTATCTGAAGGTAACTTCCCAGTTGGAAATTTAGACACTACGTTGTTTTCAACATAATTTGCTAGAAATTGATATTTTCATTATTTTTAGAATGATCTATAAAATACATTAATGATGTTGTCAAAAGGAATAGATCTTGAAATAATTTAATCTGGATTTGAAATATAATTAAATAAGTTTTCTTTGTTGATCCAAAAGATATAAAAAAATAACAAAGGTAGATACAACTATGATTCATGCATGCCCTGTTCTCTTTTCTCTGGTAGACTTGTGTTATTTTCTATAAATGGAACAGCTCTACCCCAACAACCCTGATCAGATCAGACTGGATATAACACCACCTACTCTTAGAAAGCAAACAGAATGTCTGAAAAATGTACTTGTACTTATTTATGTAAAAGTATCTTCAGCACCCAACTTGAGTTGGAGGGATGGGGGAATGGGTTCCTAAAAAAACATATCTCCACCCCCTCCCCATTTTGTATAATGCGCGCCCTAAAAACGGCCTTAAAATGAACAGAAATTCAGAAAAAAAATGTGAAATCGGGCAAATAAACATTTTTTTCTATCAAATTAAAAACCCAAATCAGATAATAGGCTCGCTGGTCAATTTCTGGATTCGTCTGTGATCTTTGTATTTATTTCTTTAAAATATACTTGTACCAATTTCCTATATTTTTTTGAACAAAAACAAAACTAATACGGTTAAAATTGTGACATTATCCAGCATTAGACAACGTTAACACAATTTGTTGTTACACCTGTTTATGCTAATTCATGATGGATTATAAGTGTAGTTCATGAATTATATTATATAATGATTGATTTCATTATAGTTATTATTATTGTTATTATTATTCAAGAAATAGTTTTTTCTTTTGCTTATTTTAGTCAAGGCTGGTGGATACATTATGTGTTAAATACTACACAGGCCTGGTGTATACATTACATTGTTAAATAATTTGTTGACACTCATACAAATTTCAAGGTGTATTTTTTAGCCTAATTAATTATACATATTCGGATATTATTTTTAAAAGATATTTCCGGAATTACATGTTAAAATGATGTTTATAAACCATGTTTTCGTTGAAATGTTTTTTAGTTCTGTAAAAAAATTAATAATGTTGTGGTAAAAATGATTTGTGTTGAATTCTGTAGTCGTAATGTACTACATTATGTTGTTTATTGCCCACTATTAAAGTTGCTTTTCCCCAAAAAGATGTCATATTTGATTTTTTTTCCTCACCTATGTATAATTGATAACATCCCGATTTCAGTGTTAATGTTTGGTTGTTTGTAGACTGTAAGTTTCAAGAAGAAATGTACAATATATGGTTAACAGCAGTTAGCCCATTGTTAAAACATGCTCCACACTCTTTTGAGAACTTACTCATTGTATCATACGATGGTAATGTGAACCAGTTTAACTATGAAACCTCTGTGGTCTAATGGTTAAGACACTGTGCCTGATAACGAAAGGTTTCATGTTCGAATCCTGTTTTAATCATTTCACTGAGAAATTATAGGACAATAGCAATTGTTTTGTCTATGTATAGTTTATGTAAAAGTATAATGCATGCTTCAAAGGAAATTCACATTATCTGTTTGGAATTTAATATTTCAACATGTGTTATGTCATCGTCAATAACAGGTGATATAAAGCCTTGAAACTCACTTGCGAAAAATTAGAAAAAATATTTGAGCTTGTTTTCGCCTGTATACAAAATGTTATATTGTAAGAAATTATTTTGATTTCATTATGAATTGTGTTTTTCGTTTTGTTACATTGGAATTTAAAAATTGTTGACAGTAATTTGCTTCAGTGTATAATATATTAAAAAGACAAACGATAGGCACATAATAGACATGTACAAACAGTGTTGTAGCCTTAGATTTATTATTTACGGCTAGATGGTGAACTTCCACAGAATACATAGCCCCAAAGTGCAGTTCCATGTCTACTATCCAAAATCCAACCAATCAAATCGTGTTACGTTCTAACGTTGTTGCTACGTTGAAATTGCGCCCCAACTTTTATAGAAGTTTCAAATTTATCAATAAATTCAATAAATGGAAGTAAGTTTAATCCAATACAGTATATAAAGAAATTGACAACATAAAATATATGTGACAATATGTAAATAATTTGTATGACACAAGAATGTTAAAATTACAATAATTATAAAACGGTTATTATTATTTTTTAACTTGCATGTTTGTGACGAAGGCTGACGAAATCCAAATAGTAGGCGCCTACAAGGGTCTGCAATTCTACAGTGTTAAGTTCACCATCTAGCCGTTAATAATAAATCTATGGTTGTAGCCTACATGCATAACAGCTTTAAAAATGCAAAGTGTTATTATGATAATTAAATAAAAGATTACAATATAGGCAGTAGGCGTAACTACTGGACAGTTTCATGCACAATGCAATCATTTAAGGAAGCAAGCTTTAGAAGATAAATATGAAAAAAGTTTGAATGCTTGCAGGTGGATAATAATAATACAAATTATTTTTGTTAATTTTATTATTATTATTATTATTATTATTATTATTATTATTATTATCATCATCATCATCATCAGCCATTATTACTCACATCGTAAGATTCCTTGCATGTTAATATTATCGTTACAGTATTATTATTTTTATCAATTATTTTTCATAAATAATATTGTGTCAGTATTGCTAAAACTATCGTCATCATCATTAATATTTTCAATTAATCAATAAGATGGGCTTTCTAGAGATAGTTTGGGTGTACTATAAACCCAACTCTTCCAGAAAAATTTAAAAGGACAATCCCGCTTACTTTTAATGTACCAATATTTGGAAACATGTTCCGCTTGTTTTTTGTGTTCTCGATGCCAAGAACGATGTATATAACCCCTTGCCAAATGTGGAACATTGACCTATGCGTAAATAACTTTATATTCAACTACAAACCGTGTTATTTTATAGTGCAAATTTGTTTCCAAAGTTACCGTGTAATACCGATTTCTTGCATCGTCTTGCCAAATTTACAAAGCGAATGATTTTGTCTAAATACCATTCCATAATTTCTATAGTGCAATACAGACCAGTACTCCAGTGAATTTATGTTATTATGAAAACGAACCTTCGTGGTCCAGTTGTGACCATGTTTAGTGGTCTTTGTACTAATCTAATTTCAGTTTGCCATTCGTGTGCACGAAAATACCTGCAGTTTGAGTAATTAGGTAGAAAATCAAAATATAAGAAAATTACGCGCTTCCTCTGCGTCTTTCAGATGAAGAAGTACTTTCCGTGAACAGTAGTCATACACATTAAATAGGCCTAATTGGCCTACTTTTTTTGGAAATAGTAGGAAGTCATCTCCCGTGACAATTAGGACCCCTCCCTCCGGAAATAAGTCAAGTGGAGTAAGTACCTTATCCAGGGGATCGGGCAACCCCTTCATGAATATGACATGGAGGTCACTACGTGATGACTCGGGAGTCGTAAAGTAAGGCAAGAAACTTTCTGCTTTCGAATTTGTTCTGGGTACTGGTCCTCCTTGAAGTGGTTTGGGCTGTTTAAGCATTCCTTCCCAATTTCGTGGATACGCCCTGAGTTGGACTCTTGTTCTTTTCTGTGTCTCAAATAGAATAGGGCTTCAGTATTTGTTTAAACAGGCAATGATTTTGTTGAGAAAAGCGTTGTTGCAGTTGCTCTGTCAAAGAAGGAAACAAGGTTCTCATTGATAATACACATTGTTCTTGAAACCAGATCAAGACAATACGTTAATAGTCAGTTTTTCAGTCAATCATAAAGACATTTAAATTCAATTCAGTCAAAGTAATTTTAATACATTATAGTATAACGTCACAATATTCAAAGCCGAACCGACAGTTAGAAGCAGGCGCAGTGTGTTTTTTGGTCAAATTCAAAAAATAAGAACATTGTTCAATATTTGAACACTTTCCAAAAGCACCGTCAGCCATAGAACCCGCCAAATTCCCGTCAAAATGTCGGTTCAACTTAGGCCTATATTCATAATATTTACTCAATAGGTCATTGCATTATAAACACGAAGATGATAATTAGTTTTTAATTAATTTTGAACACCTTATTGGACTTTAAATCACCGTTGCATAAATTAACGCTGGAATTGGGACGTATGTACAGCAACGCTACTACCCCTGAACCATCTGCTGGACAAAGATGAACAATCCATTGTAATATACACCAGTTCAATTCATCATTCGACGGATGTAGACTTTTTGAAAAGGGGACGGTGGAGAGTCAACAGTAAATCCGGGCGCATACCCCCCCCCCCCCCGTGCTTTGTATGTCCGGATGGCCTCGGGGGCGTGTTAATTTATAAATTCTTATAAACTCTTATAGTTGTTGAACATTTTTTGTTTCTAACATTTTTCTTTAATTAATATTTATATATTTTACTTTCTTAAAGCCTGTCTGGTCCCATGACATAAAAAATAGCCATATCTAATGTGCCTATAAAAATATATCCAAATCTTGTATTATAGGCGTAAACCGTGGTCTAAATTTTTTAAATTTTACAGAACATTGAAATTTTAAAATGTATTTTGGCCCAATACTGCCTTCAACGTTAAAGCTATAAATCTAAACTTAGGCCTTTTACGGTACTAAAATATAACGAAATATATAGGCCTATACCATAGGGCTCTTGATGGGGTATTTTTATTTATTACTGTATATACTTTACAAAAATAAATTATAGGCCTGGGTTAATGAAATAAATTAGGATTAATAACATGCCAGAATTGACTCGACAGGGTATTTGATACTTTACAAAAATCTGTTATAGGTATAGGCTTAAGTTAAAGGGTTAGTTAAAATCGAAAATAATAGGCCTAACTGATAAACAACTGAGGCAAACTGCAGATGAGGGTAAAAATAACCGTTTAAAATCCTAATTTTAATAACACTTCAGTAATAATAAACTTAGGATAAACTGAAGTATTTACAATTGTTAGAAAAATTTAAATCGACTTCTGTTTGGTACGATTAGTAGGCCTATATTATATGAGTATTTTTTCTATTCCCTCATTTTAATCTCACTGACATCATTTGAAAATCATAATTATCGCACATTTTAAACATCTTTGTGCTGCTCGACTCTACCCAAAAATATTGAAAATATGTTAGTTTTCACTAACCTCCCGCAAATTGTAAAAGTTATCCAGATTTTTTAATGGAATGCATAAAGTTGTTCACGGGGGCTAGAAATAAATATAAATAAAATTACAGAAATACAGTAAGCCTAAAAGGGACTTAACTAAAATTACTAATAGTTGTTATATAGGCCTATATTAGCGACCTACCCTCCCCCTCCCTCTAAGCCCGCTAAATACCTCCGAGACGCAAAATCATGGGTTATTGGGGAAAACAAACTTTTCTCGTTTTCTTTTGTTTATTAAAACGTGGTGGTTTATATTTTTTTGTACATCGTGCACAAGCAGTTATAGAAACCCCCCACCCCAACTAACAGAACGGCGTGAAAATGTCTTGAGAAGATTTTTAATACATGGCAACCTATATGGAAAAGTGACATTTTGACCATACACTTCAATATCTCCTAAATATCCTTTATATTACGTCAGAATGATGTAAACAACTAGAAAGAAAACTACAATAGGCCTATTTTTTCATTTGGCAACTCTTTTAGGCATTTGGCAACTATTAAAACAAGACCAATTAGAGCAGTATTAACCAATCCAAGAGTACGTCACTAAAGATGCAAGTATACGGTAGTTGTCAAACACATCGGTGAAAATTAAATATTTGCATGGTGAAGTATCTAAATATATATAAACGTTTGTGGTATACACCGCGTGTTGTTCTGAAAAGACCTGTTCAACCATTGGACGTTTTCGATCAACTTCATGAGTGAGGACGAAGTTGATCGAAAACGTTCAATGGTTCAACAGGTCTTTTCGATCAACTTCGTCGTCGTGAGTGAGAGTGGGAGTCCTTACTCCTGAGGACGATCGAAGTGTATTGATCAAAACGTTCAGTAGCGTGGTGTACTGCAAACGTCAGTCTGCCATATTTAATACGGTACAAAGTAAAATAATAACAAAAGACGGGAAGGAAACAAACATACGGATGAATATTCCATAACCTAAATTTTTCCTTAAAAATGAAACTAATTTATTCATTAAAAAATAATTAGAGTAGCGGGTCTGTAAATTACAGATAAAGGGACTCGGGAGTATCACATCCCCTCAGCTACACCATGGCTAGTGTGAGACTATCCAGGGGCGGATTTAAGAGGAAAGCCCCTCCCCTTCGGAAAGTAAAATATATCAATATAATTAGCATTGTCTATAAAACGAAAATATTCAGCAGTCACAAAACAAGATTTGATCCCTTAACACGACCCTGAGATTTTCGGACATCTAAAGACCAAAATTTACCGGGGGAGCATGCCCCGGACCCTCTTAAAGCTGACTATCTACCGGCCCCTTCCCCATCTCCAAAAATCTGCATCCGTCCCTGCTATCTACCTGCTTCTGTGAAAAAAATGCATTGGGGAAGGGGGTCTAAATAAAAACGCCATAAACACCCACGGAGAGCGCTCTCCTGTGCTAATATAATATTGGAAAAATAGTCGAAATTCGTTTATTTTTAGTTGGCAGATTGAAAGCCGCAAACACACCCACCTCCACGGTCCGGCAATTTTTCGGACTGCCTCTTCAAAATATCTGAATCCGCTACTTAATACACGGTCACCGATAATTGAATTCAATAAGACATATAATGAAACAATTATTTAGAAATAGAGCTTAGAGTGTGGGAGTACCCTCAAAACAAATCTTAAAATTAAGTTATCGGCAGTTCAGACGAGGAAGATATTGGCAGAAAGGTACGTTAGGCCTACTTAATGCGAGCGCATCTGGAATTCAGGCATTTCAATAGAGTAATATATGCTTTCGGTCGGAAGGTCGGCCGACAATTTTACCCTTAATTATGGAATTTTATCAAATTTTCCCCATTACAATTTTTTTTTCGAAGTTGTAATAGTCCTCGCAGGTTTTTAGTAATGTTTCGTACATCCAATTATCCTTTTTGCGATCGACTGAATTTAATGTTTTCAGCTCCGGTTAAATAGAGCTCTAAAATACCAGTCCGATTAAATAATGGATCTTTTTGGTGATTGTCGGAAAAGCTTCTTGATTTGTTTTAAGAAACTGTTTTGTATAATCGTCGTGAAGAGGAATTGAACCCGTGTGTAAATTTCATTTTATGTTCTATGTCAAACATCTTACCCTCTCGGCCAAGTAACTCTCGACAATAGAACAGAGTATTAAAAGGAAATAATGAACAGACTGAGATTAAAACCTGTATAGTGCACAACGGGAACCAAGCCTATGTGTGAATGTATGCAGAAGTCAAAAGTTTTACACTGTCGGCCAACTAACGCTCGATAATAAAACAGAGTTTAGAAGGATATAACGAACATCAACTTCTGAATAAAGTATACAAGATTGGTTGACAAGCCGAGTTAGAAAATAGTGAATGAATTTTAACAAGTTCAATTTTGAAGGATGTGGACAGAGCCGGAGGTCATCGAGATGAGTACTTTAGGCCTACTTGGATTTTTTTAAACAAGTTCACTGGTTTGGCATTTATCAGGCAATGTCTTAGTAATGTATTGTTATTGCTTAATCTGCAATTTCTTCAGGTTCTTATATAGTCCAATTGGTTTGGAATTTATTAGGCAGTTTCTTTGTAATGTGTTTTGGGCATTCAGATTGTCTATGTGTCTGTTCCTTTTGCGGTCGTTGCCATTACGTTTGTGTCAACTTTTAATAGTTTAGTTTTAACTTGAAATTTGAATTTTTAGTAATGTATATCGGTCATTCAATTAGACTGACTGTCTGTGTGTTCCTTTTGCGTTCGTTGCCATTAAGTTTGTGCTATTTATCCAACTTGTAATAGTCCGAATGGCTGAAAAATTTGTTTGTTAGTCATGTATATCGGTCATTCCATGGATTAGTTCGGTCTGTCTGGCCATTTTGAGTCGATTTCCATTAAGTTTATGCTATTTAACTTGTAATATTCCGTTTATTTAAAATTTAGTTGGCAAATCAATTAAAAAGATCTTTATTAATAAGCTACAACCTGAACAACTTAAAAGTGTAGATAGCATTAAAATAGCCCCGAAAAACAATTCCAGTTTACAGTAAATAAAAATGTTCATAATTTCCACGAAGACAAAAATATAGCAGTAGGGTCTACAATAAGCATGTTAACGCATTTCGCCATGAATAAATTACTACATTCATGTTTCTCTGTTTGCAATCAAACTTGGCTAGTGGACTTTGCCTAATTCGATTTTTTATAAGTCGAATATATTTTTAAGACTGTTTTCCCTTAACTGTAAGTCATTTTTTTCTAAGTCGATTTTTGTCATGCCACTGATTTGACTTAGGCAAGGTTGAGTGTCAGTGGTGGCGCCAGCGGGGGGGGGGGCAGGTCCCACCGTCGGGGAAGGCTGCCCCCCCCCCGTCAGGGAAGATTGACCATGCTCATCAAAACCAAATGAGTAACCACGCCCACCCGGACTTCTCTCTCTGTCGGGGACCACGGCGCCCCCTCGTCGGGGACCATGCTCCCCCCCGTCGGGAAAATCCTGGCGCCACCACTGGATTCCTCTTTAACCTACTTAGAGAAATTATTATTCATACTACAGTATTAATAATATAGGTCAGTACTTGCATTATATGTTGATAGGTTTGTTACTTCGTAGTAATTACGGTAGTACCGTATCTCTTCAAAGTGACTGGTCTAGTTTCATTATAATTTATTAATTAAAGTTTCAATTAAAATTAAAATAAATTTGTCTTGCTCTTTAAATGCGCAATAAATTGAAAAGAAAAAAACTCCCATTTTGTTTTAAACTTATTACATACAGTCGTTAAAGGAATTGTCCTATCGACTTTTTGTTTACCTTAGGTATGAAAAAATTAAAATCACCTTTCTGCTTTTGTTGATTTTAATAGTGAGGTTTCGCAAATTTACGAAATGCGATAACATAACGAAAGTTGCCAAATGTTTTTAAAAATACATCAAATTGTTGATAATTGTCGTAAAATATACTAACTGTGATTGTTATTCAAGGTGTTCAATTCAAACATGAAAATAATTCATGACGTTTTCGTATTTCCTGAAGTTGCGAAACCTCACTATTAGCTTCTCAATCTTACGTAAACCCAATTTGATCACTTCACTAATGAAATATAAATCATGGATGATGGAACCAGCAGATCGAAGAGAATCACACGCAAATTTTGTTGTAACAGTCTTCAGTGAAACAAAGAAGCTATTAAAAGTACCTCAGCAAGTATGAAATGATAATGCATACTCCAAGCATGCAATGATATACACGCCATCCTAACAGGATTCAGTATTTCGACATAAATGTCATTATCAGGAATGATGCCTTATAAAAAAATCATGACACAATGATAAAATACTTTATGACGAAATATTGAATCCTGTCACGATGGCGTGTTTCTCATTGCATGGAGTCTGCATTATAGTTTCTTGAAGTTTATTAGTGAACCTTTTGGTACCTTTGCAAGTCTCATTGATTCAGTGGCGGACTTTTTTTCTGTCACGTGGTACACTCACCAGCACTCCTTAACAGCACATTGATGAAATCATGAACATTATCAATGATTTAAGTTCTATATTGAGCTGAGCAAGTCTGATACTGTATACATAAGCTTGAGAAACTATTAAAGAAATTAACAAAAGCAGTAACTAACCTTAATTTGTTCTTGTTGGAAATTTAGCGTTCATTTTAAAATTGCCTCTACATAAACAAAACTAAGGTGCAATGCTCTTTTACTTTTTACGACTACTTTGATATTAATTTGTCTCATGTACACCACGCTTTACAAGCAGATTTGTTTTATTGTCCATCATTTTTATAATGTATTATAGACCTGTTGTTGTTTTGTGTTGTTGTTTTTATTATGATGAATACATTTTAATTTGAACAATATACATTTTATTCGGTGCTACCTTAATTGTGTAAACCCAAGTAACTTACAGTAGACATAGTAATAATATAATAAAGTACAGTAACTTCAATAATTTAAATTACTGTGATTTGAAGTACATTAAAATTAATTACAAAAACTGAATTAGTACAGTACAGTAGGTACTGAAACTTAAATATGCAGTACAGTAACTTAAAATATAGGCCTAGTAATTTAAGTAATGAATGTACAATAACTGAAGTACAATTACTTAAAAGTATAATAAATACAGTAAATACATTAAGTAACTAAAAGTACAATAACTTAAGTTAACTTACAATACAAGACCTTAAGTACCTTAAAATACAACAACTTGAGTATTTTAAAGTACAGTAACTTAAGTAGCTTAAAATACAAGAACTTAAGTACCTTAAAATACAGTAATTCAAGTAATTTAAGTACTGTAATTAAATTATTTGGAGTACAGAAACTTTCAAAAGTAAACGGTAAAACCTAAAACTACAGTATTAGTACACAGCAATTTTAGTAGCTTATTGCAGTAGCGTAACTAAAAGTAGGCCTACATTAACTTAAAGGTGCATCGTTTCTATATAGTGACGTACCGTACAGTCTAACTTATATGTAATAACTTAGCCTAAGTACTGAAACTAAAAACCTTTACCCCTAAGGTATTATATTTATTGGATTCTTATGAAGACCATACACTTTTAATTTGTACATGTGTTGTTTGAATATTGTGGTCTACGACCCTAATCTACGTTGCGTGTTGTAATATAATGTACATCATTTTGTATCAATTGTAATTATTTTGTAAGGAATAATAAATTCACTTTATTTTAAAATAAGAAATAAGTGTTTGCAACGTTTGTTCTGACCTTTTTAGTGACCGTAAGCCAGGTAGTAGGGTCATTTCTGGGACTTTCGTGACCGTTGAGAGCGAAGGTCTGTTTCTCTGTGGATTTATCATCTAGAAGTAGTAAATAAGAAAATAAGCGAGGGTGACCCTCGCCAAAATGTGGGGAA